>CANYCX014281047.1:0-20681 GCA_948193385.1 Breynia disticha f. nivosa | reverse complement strand
GAGATCCTCCTCATCGAACACCAAGTTTAAAGACGTGGGCCACCTACAAGATATTGACGTGTGTGGCTACACGCGTCTCTACTTCTCTTCCCCTCCATTTCTCCTTATCTTTTGGATAGTTACATGAGTGGCTGTTTTTTATCCCTTGTTTGGTCCCTTGTTTGGTTAGCTTGTTAGAATAGAAAGGGAATGGAAATTCAAATTCTAACTTAAAACAATGAGAGAGAAATAAAATTTTTTACTATTTTGCTCATTCTGTAATAATTAATCTGCTATGAAAACCGAAATTGGGTTTCTAAAATCCGGTCGCGGATTTTCCTCTGTTTGTGAAACCTAGTCTCGGATTTTCCTCTATTTGTGAAATCTGATCTCGGTTTTCACTTTGTTTGTGGTATTTATTAATATTTTTAATAAATTAAATATTTAATCAGAATTTAATTAATTGTAATATTGTATTCTTAGAGATAGAGTAGATGATTTAGAGTAATTGGTTGGAGATGATCTTAAATAATAATGATGCTTATATAAATATTCCACAAAAAAAGTTACTTGCAATATATATTTTAAAGTAATAATCAAAATATTGATATGATATAATTGTTATAATATCAATAAAAAATAGTGATAGAAAGTGGAAATGATGAAGCGAGATATTGTAGGTATTGTGTTATAAAAAAGAGATGACAAATTGTCTTTATAAAGAAAGGAGGGTATTTTTGTCATATAGAACAAAATTATTTTGTTTCCTTTCATTTTATCCCAATTTGGACGAAAAACAAATTGAGGCTTGAAAGGAATTCATTTCCACTCATTTCCATTAGTTTCTTTTCCTTTCTTGTGTTCAAATAGTCATCCAAACAAAATAAACTCAAAAATTAAATTTTCCTTCCTTTTCTTTCCTCTCATCTCCTACGAAACAGACAAAGGTTAAATAATTAAACGATTTTACAATTAAAATATTAAAATATTCATGAAACAAAATATAGTAAGTGTTACTGTAAGAAGACAACGAATGGCGAAAGCTTATGTGGAGAAGCTGCGAAAGATTGCGGATAGGGATGAGGAGGAGGAGAATATGGAAGGAGGGGATAGATTGTATGAGAAGGAAGAGGAGAGAGATTCTCTTGTTGCTAAGAATTTGATGGAGGAGAGTGGCCGCTTGCGGAGATACATTGCTTCTAGGCATTGGAATTGGATATGGTTAATTGTGTTAAATCGGTAATTGGATTGAATTGATTGCTTTGGATATGAATTTGTGAACTTTAGGGTGACAGGTGTTGAATTTGATCAATTTTGCGATATTGTTTATTGCCTGATTGTTTGTTATGTAAAGTTGTGAGCTTTGGAATGATACACTATGGTTTGATTTGTTATCATGAAACTCTGTGATGCATATACTTGTTATCGAAAAGCCATTGCGTGAAGATGTTGGACTAGCTCAATTGTTTAATATTGTTGATGTGGTTTAGTGTTTTAAATATGAAGTTTGGCACTTAAAAATGGTATGTTATGGTTTTATTTATTATGGTCATAATTTTGTAGAATCTGTTCTCCTTGTTTCGCTCAACTTTGTCACTGGTTTTGAGAAGGTATTGTGTTTGTTATTTGCTTGTTGCTGTGTAGGATTCAAGAGCCAAAGAGTGATGAGGGATTTGGATTACTATTGAAGCATGCCTGTCTAATGATGATTTAAAGGGATTTTCTGCTTCTACAGATGGCTCAATTTTGAATTGGGACATGGAAAGTGGTAAATCAGAAAAATACCAGTGGCCTTCTGAGGAGGTACTGAAGTCCCACGGGAAAAAGGATCCACAAGGTCGAGTTTCAAAGCATAGTAGGCAGGTTTTGGCATTGGCTGTTAGTAGTGATGATCGTTATTTGGCCAGTGGTGGATTGGACCGACAAGTTCATTTGTGGGACTCCCGCACACGGCAACATGTTCAGGTTGAGCTCATGGGCAAGCCTTTTGTTGTGCTGTTATCCTTGATTGTCCATTTTGCAATTTTTTTGCCAAGTTGTAGTGCTCTGATATGAAATCTTGTGGTGACTCTGATTTCCTGGTCATAGGGGACCTGTTTCGAGTTTAACTTTTAGGCAAGGGTCTTCAGAACTTTTTTCTGGTTCATTTGATGGGTCAATCAAGATATGGAATGTCAACGATAGAGCTTATGTAAGTACACTGTTTGGGCACGAAAGTGAAGTATTAACAGTTGATTGCCTAAGGAAAGAACGAGTTTTGGCTGTTGGACGAGATAGGACCATGTAGTTGTTTAAGGTATGCAGACCTTCTTCATGAACTATTTTTATTAATTAGCTATGAATTAGGTAACTTAGGTATCAGTCTAATGATTCAATGTTTGCTGCAGTTGTGTCCGTACATATTTGATTGTCGTGAAAATTGGCATTTCACCATTTCAGGCAGCAGTTTCACTACCAGATTATTTCCTGCTTCATCAATGTTACCTTGTACAATTTCTAGGCTATGAACATAGGTTTGCCTTTGTATTTCTCTGATAGTCATTTTCTTTACCTGCAAAAGAAAAATGAAAGGGAAAAGTTAGAGAATGCATTGTAGATCTTAGCCTTAATTTCGTAGATGATTTAAAGATAAAATTGGTTGGCACTATTGTCAGAATATTGAGTTTGCCGTTTGTGAAAGGATTAAATATTTAAAAATTGCAATACAACACGGATCATAGGCAACTGTACAGATCATAATATACTTATCTTTGCATTGTGATTTTTAAACTAAGAATTTACATCTGATCTTCTATTGTACAATTATGTTGAAGGTCCCTGAGGAGTCAAGATTGATATTTCGTGCCTTTGCATCATCTTTGGAATGTTGCTGTTTCATTGATAACGAAGACTTCTTGTCTGGTTCTGATGGTGGAAATATTGAGCTCTGGGGACTACAGAAAAAGAAGCCTGTTTACTTGGTGAAGAATGCACATGCCTTCACGACTGATCCCAAGAATTACGGTCAAAATGATAATGGAAAAACATTCAATGGTCATCTAGGTAGAATTTTAACACAGTGATTTTATTATTTGTTATCTTCTGATCATCATCTTACTTAACAAACATTATGGTTTGCAGCATATTCCTGGGTAAGCTCAGTTGCAGTATGCAGAGTTAGTGACCTTGCTGCATCAGGAGCTGGTAATGGCTCCGTCCGCTTATGGGCAATCGAAAGTGATCCCAAGAGTATCCGACCATTGTTCAATCTTCCATTGGTACGCCTGCCTGACTTCATACTAGAAGTAAACTATATTGTATCATTGATTTCTTATCTCCCACTTCTTTTTATTTTTATTCTGGTTTCTGTGGTTGCGAATCTGCAACTTGAAGATGGCTGTTTGCTGATCATTATCTTGCAATGTGAGATAGGTTGGATTTATAAATTCACTGGCTTTTGCAAAATCTGGGAAGTTCATTGTTGCTGGAGTCGGAAAGGTAACGAGTGACGTCCTAATGCTTCTTTCTTGTTTACGAATAGTGCGAACTTGATAAATGCATTGCCACATTCCAAAAGTGGCTAGCTTACATAAGCAAGCTTTTTGCCTTTTGTTGAAATAATTGAACTGAACACAACTTGAACTGACAGGAACCTCGGTTAGGGAGATGGGGACAAATTTCCGCCGCTCATAACGGTGTTACAATCCAGCGTTTGAGGCAATCATGAAGAAAAATATTTTGATCCTGATATATATTTCTTCTCTTGGATGATGAAGTTGATTTGCCGGGGGGTTTACGTCGGTAAGAAGGGAAGGGAAAGTGAAGCTGAAAGGAAGAAATGATTGTTTATTATATCGAGGAGTGGTAGATGCTGAATGTACGACGATGCAAGATGTTTTGGGGCGTTTTCTGCTGCGCTCCTTCGGGTAAATTTTACAATGAGGCTCTTAATAAGGGGACTCAATGAGTGAGGCCCCTTCTTCATTTAACTGAAAATGTACAGATTACGTAAAATTAAAACTGCTTTTACTGAATAAATTAAAGGCTCAGATTTATTTTCACTGAATCGAACGGTCGAGACTTACTGCCTCGTTGAGGGGACTCACCATAAAAGTCCCCGTTCCTTCTAGGCAAATAAATTTGTTCGACTGAAAAGACTGGGAGAGTTGGCAGGTGACAAGGGTTCACAATAAGAGGCTGGACGCATATTTTCTTTACACAGGGAATGGAATTTTGTTGTATATGTTACTCTACATTTATCAAATTCAAGTTGGAGCAGTTTCTATTAATCTAATTGTTCCTTCCTTATAGTTACCGTACTTTTTGTGGTGGGGGGTGTGGCGAAAAGCAGCTTATTTGCTTGTATATTAGGAGGGTTGCAGATATGCTGTGAGCATTTTTGATTTGATGAGTATGTTTAAGAAAAACAATTGCTGCAATTATGCAATTTTAACAGCTTCGTATCGATAAATTTTAGGCAACGATGAATCACTAAAGCTGTAAAGTGTAATCTCACCAAGGCCTTAAAAACAAGGGCGACTGGTTGATATCTGTTCGAGACGGAATCAACAAAACAAGGTTGAATTGGAGTATGAACCAATGACAACATCATATCCATACCTTCAATGTCCCACACACTCCTTGTTTTAGCCCCAAAAACCTGACAAGTACGAGAGTTGCAATACTACATTGAAACCCCTCTCCTGATCATTTTCCCGACTTACACCGTACATGTTTATTTTCAAATAATCAGAAACTTGTGAATATCACATCAAATCAAATTGAATATCTAAAATGAATTAAATGCCTGTGGACCAAATGACGTATTTTGAAGCCGAAATTGTGAGTTGTTAGTCGCTAGTATCATGCAAAAATCGAGCTGAACAGAATAAGCGGGATCTTCTAGCGAAGCCTGTCATCCGTGCGTCTGAACATATAAATGGTTAATGGGTCTATCTATTGCTAGAATATGAAAATGTAACTACTCAGATACAAGTAGAGCGCTACTTTAGAACAGATTGTTAAAAAGTGTTCAATTAATACATGTATGTACAGTACTCGAAAAGATATGAGAAAAAAGAGAATAAAAGAGCCCGCATTTGTGATGTGTGTAATCAGGACTTGGCATTCATCAGATAAAAGGAGAAATGTTGTAATATAAACAGGTTCTCGTGCTAAAAATCCATTTACCACGTAACAATTTCAGGTTTCTAGACAGCTATCACAAGCTAGAAGCTTAGATGATCAATAAAAGCATTCAATTACCTGGCAGAAAGCAGCAGGTTGGCTCCTTTCTTCGGTTGGTGGGAGTGTGTAGAGCTCCTCTTGGTAGGGATAAAAGAAACGAACTGCTCAACAGCATTGCCCATTTTGAGTACAGGAGTCTCTACAGATGCCGCGGCTGAGTCAATCACCCACTTCCCGCAGGAATCTTTCTTCCATCGACATATTCTGCCGAATGACCCAACCAAAGTAATATTATACTAGTTCTGTGCTTCCTCCACTGTCTCTTTTGCTTCATCTTTTGCCTCTAATGTATTTTTAGGTTCATCTTTTGCCATCTCAGACACTTCATCAGCTTTCTCTGCAATTTTCGCATCAACAGAAGCAGTCAGGTCATCAACTTTGTCAGCAATTTTCACATCATCAGCTTTGCCAGCAATCTTCACATCATCAGAAGCAGTTGGTTCTGGATTTGGAGTTCCACCACTCCAAACTGGATGTGGAGTTCCATCACTCCCTTGTTGTGATGGATGACTCGGACTAGGGTCACTAGTTGCCTCACCATCATCAGTTTTTAACGCATCCTTCTTGTCTTTAACAGAATCATTACCATCTTGCAAGACATCATCGTCATTTTTTATTAGTGTCTCTGCAGCACCATCAACACATTGATCCTTTGACTCAACTTGAACCTCACCATTTAGAATAACAGGTGCATCCGGTTGAGAAGGATTGTTAGAATCTGGTGTCTCTCTCCATTCAACCCAAGCAGGGGGGGTATCATTCTCCTTAGTATCTTTAGGCACATTATTGGAATCGTCCAAGCTAGCTTCAGTTGGTTGAGAAGAAGTTGCAGTGTCATTCAAATCATCGTCTTCACTAACAATTACCCCATCAATACCTCCACCATTAATGACAACAGTATCTTCATTATTAGGAGATGATGAAGCAATGGCGCCAGTGGAACGCTCACTGGCAACTCTATCATCCTCGAAGGCGAACCAGTTTGAATTTGTAAAAAGAGAACCGCTGCATAACAAAAAAATAGTAACTTCATGAGAAAGATGCTTAAAATTCACAAAATCAACAAGGCAATACTAAGAATTATAACAAAGCAACAAGAGAAACCAATCTAACAGCAAGCGAAGACAACAGCGGCCAGACATAACATGACCATGGAACCACTCAAAGTTAACAATCTTACCTTACATCTATATACAAGGAAATATAAAGTATAGATTAATGTAATCAACAACAGAATAAAAATTCATGATTGTCTAACAACAAGCAGGATATAATATATATATATATATATATATATATATAACACAGAGCCCTCGTACAATAGTTGTTATGCCTTATAAATATGTCAAATCAAACAGAAAAAAATGCAGGAGCTGTAGCAATAATAATATTGAATTACTTGTCCGAAAAGGAAACCAGGTGAGTTCATGAGAAAGGCAGATCAAAGTTAACAGCAGAAAACTAAGGAAGTACTTTTCATGCAAAAAGCTATAGGGTAAAAGATAAACTAACCTTTCCTGATCGTCTCCCAACCTCAGTGAAGAAATAACCACCTCAGCAGATTCATCATCAAAATAGACATCCTGTCAAAAGGTCAGTGAGAAATTTTCCTATTTCATGGATTCTAACTATTTCCTAAAAGCGCAACACACTAGAAATTAAAATAAACAGATTGAACACAATTAGGTACAATTTTGACTAGACGGACGGGAAATAAAACTCCACATACTAATGGGACAAATGAAAAATAAATAGAGGCATGGGAAATTTTATTTTGCAATTATAAATAAGACATTGCTGTATGATAAATTAAAATTTAGCCTAACAACAATTACTGCTAATATTTAGTTTCGCACCTCATCATCTCTTTCAAGTGAACCATGCACCTGAAATGGACAAAAAAATATTAATAAAATCTTTGAGGCAAACTGCATATACATATATCCATGTCAAATTTCACTACATACAATCCAACTTGCATAAAGAAGCTATTCATTTGTAACAACACTTTGTGATAAAATACTCAAGCTTCAACAGAAGAAAGCAGAATTTTCGCTACTCATAAAGGTTCAGGTTGAAAAGAAGAAAGTTATTTATTCACCCAACCAAACCTCCTTGAAAAAATATACAAGCTTCAATAAGAAGAATGCAGATAACAAATTCTCCTTTTCCTTTCTACCCATGAGGATAAGGTTTCAAAAGATAATTTTGTGATTTCAACATCATGGCTTAAAAAAGAAGGCATGAAATAAGCTAGCCAGGAAGAATTTGAGAATGCCAGAAACCAAATTAGATATACAAAGGAGCAAAACCATTCTTGCTTCTAAACCACACTATTATCAGTAAAATCAGAAGTTCCATCCCTAATTTATTTGTATTGACTGCAGAAATTTATCAAACATGAAGAAAGAGACAATAAAGATTAAAATTTAAAATTCGCCAATTATTTTCTATGTTAAGTGGAACTTTTTCTAATCCATAGAGGACCTTTGAACTAACATTTAAATCTAGAACGTAGTCGACAAACTAGAATGCGCACATTTATACCTCATCAATCTCATCGTTGCTGTAAATACCATAACGAAAAGCCTGACTTAAATTATTCGCTAGTGCTGCAACATCAAAATCTCTGTCTTGGTAATCATCATCGTCACTGTCTCTACGGTCTTGTAAAGCAGTTGGCCTCCTGTCATATTACCACAACATTTTTTAGTGACAACTCAAAAGCTAATGATCAAAGGTAATAATTCACTGAAACAAAAATAAATAAAACTTAGAAAATGAATAGTTAAATGAAAACCCACCCGCAAGCCCACTGGTAAACATTTTCAACTGCATTGCGCTTGCTCAACACATTGGCATTCCATTCAATCCAATCACTATTTTCCTGCCACAAGAAGATACCAAACAACTATGAAAACAATGCACAGAAACCCAGTATCAATATTTTCGATTTCACCATCGAATGAAATAAAACTGCAAATTAAATCGAAGTAAATTTTAAAATGACAAGAGTCACCAACATAGCTGCCAACAATGGACATGCTGTTGCAAGGGGAAATGCCTCATAAAGTACACCCACTCTCCCAAATAATCATACTTTGTCATTCCAATCATAGTTGCATAATAAGCTTGAGAGTAGCTACAGACAAAGTGCACTTCATCTTTCCATAAAAACAATAAGTCTGTCAAAGAGAACAAACCTGCAAATATCCCTGAATCTCAGAGCTGTTATTAGCCAATTGGATGAGTTTGTTTGAGATACGAGTCAAATGCCCTATATTTCCTATCCTCGGTGACGACCTACCTTCGGCAGGGATAGTTGGCTGCAAGAGAAAAAAAAAACACACTGCATTCAGAATACATCTCAGAAACCAAAATGACAAGAAAATAAGTAAGAGATTAACCATATGGTCTCAACATGGTGAGATAAGATAAGGATAAAATAACACCAAAATTTAAATTTTACAAGATTTTGAAGAAATGTATCCAACAGCCAGCTCATGATTTTAATGTATGCCAGTAATTTCTAAGGAATGTGAAACTACCTTGCTTGGCTCAGCCACCAATGTGCAATTCTTTTCAGCCTCAAGGATTTTACCAACAAGACTACATTCGTGAAGAACATGGTCAACAAGAGAAGCATTTTTTGCTTCCAAACAAGAAAACACTATGGTCTCTACATGGTGATGCAAAAAGTTATTGTATGGGTACCTACAATCACATAAGACTCATTAAGTTAAACTGAGAAACTGATACATTGTCGAATCAAATCCTTCATAAAAGTTTGGAAACTTACTCAAAGAACAAGTCTAAAATCCTTTTAATTGCATTTAGTCGAATCAACTCCTTCTCAGCAGCTTCACTACCAACAGTAAGCAAGACTGACAGGAACTCTACAATCTGAAACAAAAAGCATTAAACTTGTGGTTGGCTTAAACTGAATCTAACATTGGAATGAAAATACAAGCTATAAGCAAGTCCAATTACTCCATGCTAGAGTACAAATGTCAACCCACTCAACTAATGTATTGAGAAAATAGAACAAAGATCTTAATAAACATGCCACACAAATTTCTTTCAGAAAGTATACCTTTAATCTATGCTTCCCAAGAGGAGGCTGCAACTTCCCATATGGAGTTAACAAGACATTATCACCAGATGAAACATCCAAAAGCTTTAACAAATCTCCTGAAGATAGAGAAACACATCACCACTTCAATGAAAATACTCAAATGAATATCTTTGTGATCGGTATTCCATACAACAACTAAATTGATCAATATTGCAAATTTCAAATGCAAAGAGCCTCAGCATTGCAAAGCATGTTCAGTTATATCTGTAGGAACAACCTTCAAATGTAAATTTTTTATTATTCATTTCATTTGTTCTTACTTCAGATCTATGTGAGAGAATTTAAGATTCTACATAGATTTCACAATCCTCATCTAACAAGTTGTACCTTAAGATGAAACTAGATAGCAATTACATCAATCAAAAGAAGAAAATATTTGGAGGAGCTCACCTAAGCTCTCCAACATTCCTTCAACAGTTTCAGGACTAGCTGTTATTGTAGATGTATGACTCATCTGGCGACTGTAAGCATGATATGAGCCTAGAGTTAGCCTCTTTGGGTCCAACAAGGATATGCAAATGGACAGCGAGTTAACAAGGACAGATTTTGGACGTGATTCTTCTAGAGCATGACGAAACAGTCTTCCAATAAAACTGAAAAGATAACAACAATGCAAATATGAACTTAAATAATGAGAAACCAAGGGGTGTAGAAAAAAGAAACAAAAGAATAAAGGAAAAAACTTACTTGGGGCCAGAAATTTTGGCAGCAAGACCCGGGGGAGAATATCGAGCTATAGAACAAAGTGTTTCAGCTGCATTAGCATGGACCTCAGGACAATCCTGCCAAATTCAATTCCAAAAAGCTATTAGTGCCTGAACCAAAAATTATAAATCAACCACAATTGACACAAAAAATAACTTCATCCAAAATCAACAGTTCAACCAAATCCACAAAGCAAAAGAAAAACAGGAATCAACATCACTCAGGCAAGTATTGCAACATACAGAGGAACTAAATTTGTCGACAATCATCTCTAGCACATCTGTGCTCTCTATCCATTGCATTGCATCACTGTAGCTTGAATACATATGTTCATCAGCACCAATCAAGCGTATCAATACCTGTAAGATATAAGATTTTTGTCAAAGGAATCTTTCCAAAGCTTAAAAAAAAGAAATGGGAAGACATTCAGAATCTAAAAAGTAAAAACTTACCTCCATAATTGACGTGATGCCAATAAGGTCTACCAGTTGTCCAAGAATTTGTTGATGTGACTGGTCAGCAACATCACCAAGGAATATCAATATCAAGAATATCTTCATAACTACAGTATTCTTGACAAAAGAAGTTCAACTTACTTTAACATAATGCATAAATTGAACCGTCTTTCTCAATAACAGGCAAATGACAACCTGGCACCAAAAGAAAAGATAGAAAACATTAAAATCAGACCAATTTTTATGTTAATGATGATAAATAAAATAATTACATTTAGTTTAATTACCTTACTGAAATATCCGGCCAACAAGGTGCTGTGTGACTGCTTTGGTTCCAAGAAGGAAAAGAGTAAGTTCATTAACTGTAACAAACAATGATCAAAAGTTCAGTAACTGAGAGCAATAATCGAATTCGTTTGAAAACATAGAAAACAAACAAAACATATCTCACCTCCTCATCTTCTACCAATGTTCTGAGAATAATATCTACCTCGCATGTAAAGATCTCGCAAGCAATAAAAGGAAATCTGTGTGTGATATGAAATGAAAGCATTAGCTGTGTATACAACTAACAGACCAATGAATCAAAACAGAAGGAGATGAATGAACAAGCCTGCAAGGAAATACTTGACAGGACCATCAAAAAAACCTACTTGAAGGTTCTCCTTTTTTCAGCATCCTCAGGAGCATCCTCCACAATATAGCGAATTAGTTGCTCAACTTGAGCCGTTTCTCGCAAACTACAAAAGAAAGCGATGAGTAGATACAGATTGCAGAGACACTATAAAATCAAATGAAATTGTTAGAACACTCAATGACTCAACAGCATTCTGATATCAATTAAACAATCAGTATAGTATATCATATAAACCACAGTCTATGCAAAAACTGCCTTAAAAATAATCAAATCAACCCAACAACCAAAAACCTAACCGAGAAATCTACATGCCCCCCAACCTAGAGTCAATAGGTGGGGAACTATAATCAGTCATTGTTCATACATTGGCTTTTCTGGTAAGAAATGAGCCACCTCAAATAGGTTCACTGCTCCAGCCCATTCATGAAATAGTTACAATCATATCTTAATTTTAAAAACATTTTTAAAAAGATGTGCAGTAACGCAATTATGTTTGCATTAAAAAAAATATGACTATTGTGGAAAAAAAATCCGGTTACACAGATGTAGACATCGCCAAATCATTTGCAAAATCTATTGCTTGTAAGACACAATAATGGTTAACAAAAGGGTAAAGAAAAAAAGAGTGTACATACCCAATGCACAATTGAAAGTGTTGAAAAGAATACTCACAAATTAATAAGGCGCCCATTCAACGCTTTGCATTCTTGAATAATTTCATCTTCGTCAAGTAGCTCCTCCAATGTAAAACTTTCCTTGTCTAATATTGTCTCCACCTGTGAATTCGCATTTTAAAAATTGATCATTGCAATTCCATAAGGCAGAATTAAACAATACTACACTTCCTACACAATTCCAACATTAAACATCAACAAAAATATAATCAAACTCAAAACCTAAAACACTGAACTCTAAGCACATTTCATAAGCCTATCTCTCGCAACAAATGGGACGAAATTAACAATCCCATACTCAAAAAGCTAAACTCTAAGCACATTTCATCGGCCTCTCAAATCAAATTTGAAACAAAAGTCTAAATTATCCAAAACAACATCGTAGCCATTAATATTATTCTCCGACACGAATTCGAACAATTATCGAAAACAATAACAATATCCAATGAATACATAATTCGTATCACTCAGACTCTATTATCATTGTATAGAACATTACAAAGCCAAACCAAAACACATCACCATCAAATATATCCATAAAGAAACATCTAGAAAACCAACTAAATCGAAAGAAAACACAAAGCGAAAACCGAAAATAAAAATTAAAAGCAAAATAATTAAAAACAAACCGGCGACGCGGTGGAGAGACCAGCCATACGCCAAAACATATCGAATTGGTTATCGAAAGCGAGATAGAATTCAGATCTACGAAACCCTAACGCGCGGCCAATCAGTGAAGCAAAAAAATATACCGGAAACGGAAGAGGGAAAACCCTAGGCTGTTAGGATTGGATCGAATCAAAGCCGATGGTGAGAGAGAGTGGGAACCATGAGAACCTGTACTCGCAGGTGTGAGAGAGAGAGGGAGTGAAAGGGGAAAAATTTTAAAATGTATATTGCGATGATTTTTGGTATTTTTGCGTGCGGCTTTTATATATACTTTCCTCCTCACAAATTTTTTGTTGCTTGTTCTTCGTTCTTGCTATTGCTTTCTTTCTTTCTATTAGTTAGCTGCTAATTTCATCATAATTATATATTTTTTCCATTATATCATGTTTCTTTTTTATTGCATATATACTTTTATTTTAATTTTTATTTATAAATTAATTATTATTGAAGTTTTTTACACTCTTATTTATTAAATCACAAATATTTTTCATAAAGTTTATATACAGTGTTAATATTTATTTTAATCAATAAAAAAAATTTATATAAGTTAGTCTTTAAAAAAAATAAAATATTCATAAATTACAAATAAAAAGATAAATATAATGTACTATGTAATTAATTTTTTTAAGAATGACATTTTTACAAATTTCTTATTTTATATTAAAAACTTTCACGGATTTATTTTTCTTACAACCAAATATACTATTTCAGAGACCATTGTTTATATAATCAATTAAAAATTTTTTATTTTTCTTATTGGTAACGCTAATGTGGAATTACTTGTACGATACGGTAAAAAAACTATAAACATAATAATTTATTAATATATGTAAATTATTTTAAATAATTATTATATAAATAAAAAAAATATTTTTATTAGAAGTTAAAAATGTGGTAATTAATGTGTCCCATAACCTTTTTCCAAAATTGTAGGTTAGTTGTTAAAATTCTTGGAGAAAATGTGTCGGGGAAAGAATTTGACAACGTGGGAAAGTGGATAGCAAATTGTTTGGTACGATGTCGTCAAGCGTTTGGTTGCGCTTTTCATAATTATTGGTCGTAAATCTGATTAGGAAATAAAAGAAGTCCACCTTTCCAGGATGAGGATGATAAAAGAAGAGCGATGTAGAAATGTTTTCCTGTTAAGTTGATGCTTCGCATCGCGGGAGGATGTTCATTTTGCGGAAAATGGGTGGGACATCAACATGCAAAGGGCTATTCATTTTTAGTGGAGAAAATGGTCGTTGTTATGCAAAGGGCTATTAATTTTTAGTGGAGAAAATGGTTTTTTTTTTATGTCTGAACCACAAGGTATCTTAGATTCCTCAGATTAGTCCTCGTTCGAGTTGGACAGGACCATAAGGGCGGCAAAGCTCTCTCAACTAAATTTTAACGCAGCTGCGTACTCAAGACTCGAACTCAAGATCTCTGGATAAGTCAACCATACGTCAATTGATCTATATGTTGTTGGTAAAATGGTCGTTGTTGAATAGCTAGTTAATGGCTCCCTTGTTTTATCCGGGGGGGAGGGGGGACACGAATAATGGTTGTTTTGATCTAACAAATGGTTCGTTAGAGGTGGAAAAAAACGAACTATTGTAAATTGAAATCAAATCGAACCAAAACGTTTTTGATAGTTTGTTAGCACTTTAGTTTAGAGGCTGTAAACCTTTTTTCAATATGTCAGGTTTGGTTCGGGTTTTGAATTGGTGGATTCTCAACTCAAACCCAAATTAAACCAACCGCTTATGTTAATAATGTTATGTTATGTGTTAATAATGTTTATTAAGTTTAAACATTAAAGTCTTAATTAAAAGCTTATTTTTTATAATATTATGTATAAAACTATAATTTTAGTATTTAAAAAATAAAATATCATGGGTGAAAAAATTATTAAATTAAAATAATAGTGAGGATTTGAAAGAATTAATTGAAATTTACAGCTCTTTTCAACAAACCAACCCGATCTAACCAATTCAAAATGCTAAAAATGTTCTCATTTAAGCTCTGTTTGTTTGGAGAAATTTATTTTTCAGGAAAATATTTTTCTGATTTTCCAACATTTGTTTCCAACGGAAAATAAGTAAACAAAATTATAATTTAAAAATCAATGAAAAATAATAGTTATTTTTAACATGTTTTTAAAGAAAATATTTCTCTTATCTAAAATGTAAAATTATATATTTTTTATATTTTTAAATATTTGAGTATGAAATACTAAAAAATATGATTATAGAAAATAAGATTCTAACACATAGAAAATATTTTTCACAGGAAATCAATTTTCACCAAACAAACGGAGGGTTAGTTTGGTCTCATTTTTTTCCCTTTAAAGTTTATCCTTTTGTCCTTTAAAGTTTATCAATATATTTATTTTTCCTTTCTAACACAATCTTAAACCACCATTTTCATTCTTGCACTCATTCTAATCAAAGACCTGTCTTTTCTCATTTGAATTCTTATCAATTCGAAACCATTCCTTTCTTAACCAAATCTTCATCCCAACAAAACTCATTCAACGTTCCTCTAAAAACTCTACTTTTTTTTTCACAACGTTGGTTAATTCGACTCCATTAAAACCATCATTTTTCTAGCCCATCTTTCATTAAATCAACGAATTATCAATCTCACACTATACAAACTAGTATTCACTAATCACAAACACTAAGTTCCTATATTTCTATCATTTACATTATCTCCACATATATATCTAGAAGTCCAAGAAGTCTTACCTTAATTCAAGCCTAGGATGAATAAAAAGGATAGCTTTCTATGAGGATTTGTTGATTGATTGATTGGTTTTTATGTGTGATAGGTTTTGGGGTTATTGAGGAAGATTTGGTGGTTGTGGAATATTGTTTGGGAGTTGGGTAATGTGTTTTGGGTGATAGATTTGTTGTTCTGTTGAAATAGTTCATATTTAACTTCATTGCTCCTTATATGACCAACTATACATTTATCATTTACTTGTCCGTGTAGTTTAAAATCGAATGAAGCCACATTTTAGGTCCAGTTAGGTTACATGGTCAAATTACAAGGTCAACATGATTATGTAATTGGTCGTGTAATCTGCTACAATGCAAATTTCAGTGAAATTCCGTACAAAAATTAATAAATTTCATTCCACTATTATTCTAATAAATAGTTTAATGATCATAAAGAAATTTAGGAGCATTACAAAATAACTGTAATCAATTCATATGAAATTTTTTGTTTAAAAAATCACATAAAAAACTTGGACATAAAAAGTATTATTTAATTGAAATATCTCATTAAATAAATACAATATTATTAAACCACACAATAATTATCATTTACAACTAACATAATCATTGATTTCTTAAACTCTATAATTGTCCAAAATTATCCATCAATTTAGAACGGAAATAGTGTAAAATAGTTTTTGTGCATCAAAAGAAACATTATTAGACAAGCTTTCTTCAAAGGAGTCCATAGTATTATTATTAATCTATTAAAGGTTAAGATATTCAAACTTTTTTTTAGTGCAAAGATGATTTTTTTTCCATTTATGTCAACATAATTGCACTTCTTATTTATGCTTATGAGCTTTGTAATAGTGAGTCATGTTAATTTATTTATAGCGATAAAGAGGATCGAGTAACTTATGATTTTCAATTTTGTTGGTAGAATTTGATTTACAAATCAAATAAACTTATAAGGTTAATTTTAACTACAATTTAAATGATCGTAAAAAGTTCTCAGTTATCTTGAAAGATGAAATACAGTGAAATGGTTGTGAAAATTATAAGAACTTTAGATAATGAAAGTAAATATTACTAGGAAATAGACCCGCAGTTTTCTGGTGATTCAAAAACATCTCAAAATATTTATCTTATATCAAAATATAAGATTGTACTAATCCATTCAGTCAAAATCGGTGAATTTGCTGCAAATAATTTTGCTAAAAAAAGATAAAGTTGCAACATCTCTTGTTAACAGGAAAAGGAAAAAGGCCAAAAACCATAACAATATATGAAGACCACAACGCACATCAATCGTTCTTTTATAAATTTAAAAATTAACTCGTACAAATATTATTGTAATTCTACATTGAAAAAGAAGCAAACGAAAATAAAGAAAACAAATTGTGTAAGACGTAAATGTTGATGATGTAATCTTCCTCGTCCTTACCTTATAACTTGCTTTGTTAATAGTAAAAATATTCAAGGTAAAATGACAACCAAGCAAAATGGCTGTCTATGTCATACAGAAGTATCTAATTGAATACTAAAAAAATATATGATGAGATAACCTGACCATTTTGCAATGATATTACACTAAATAATATATGTTTTTCAGTCATATATAAAAAATGAAGGCTTATATTCCAGCAAGTAAAGCCCTATCAAAAAAAAATAACATGCCAAGAAATGTTAAAAAGATGCCAAAGGCAATGAGATCCAATCCAATTTTTGCAATCGATGCTGAGTCTGAAAGATTTTTTTGAATTTCTTGATCGAAGAATCAAAATGAATCAAGCAATATAAGGTTACCATTCACATAGGAATGCAGCTAGAAGATAGAACTAAACAAAAAACATGATAACATTAAGATAACTAAAAATCTAAAATACTTTTGACAGTCTCAAGTCCTCTGCTTCTCATGATCGAAGACTAAGTTTAAAATCTTCAATTGCATCTACCGATCTTTCTTTAGCATCCTCTCCCCTTACAATTTTATCTCAACTTTAACCTGAACAAACCAAAACCTACAAAACTCTGTAATCAAACCATAAAAGAACAAAACATAAAAATATTTCAAGAAAAGAAACGAAAATATATGGAAAATCACATATCTTTCTGTTGCGAAAAAGTGTCAAGCATATCAACAACCTCCATATCTATCTGAACGTTGTACATTGTCATGATCTTAGGTTGTTTTAACTCCGTTAGAGGAATAAGAGATGAAAACAAACACAATCCAAATCACTATAAAGAATACTTACAGGCAGTTATCTGCTTTTCATTTTCAGATTTCAGCTAGAAAAGAGAGCAAAATCATTTCAACAACTGAATTAAATTGTAATTTTTCTATCCTAATACAAAATTAGGAGTTTGGGTTTAACCAAGGAGCTCTCTTAAGATATGAATATCAAAAATTCATAATTTATGAACCTGTATGACCTTATATTAACTCAAATTAAACAGAAGTGGAATACCAGCTCAAAATATTCTTAATGAACATAGCTACGAAAAGAGTCTACCAAATAAAATCCTACTTAAAATAATGAGCCCAAACCATTTGTTCGATATGAATCTACAACACTAAAAAAAATTATAAGAATAGTTATTGAATAAACTTGTGTAAAGATGAAATTAAGGCTCAAATAATACTTTCTAGCGTAGATTCAATTTAAAGGAAAATGCAAAAATCTATTATTAATGTTATTATCCTATAAGGAGAGAAAGACATAGATTATTTCATCAACTATACATACTATCTGTTGCAATCAATACGACATGATATGTCAACTGCCAGTATTGTCAAGCCAATTGTCTAAAGGCTGCAGCCAGAAATGCATAAAATAGTCATCCTACTCCATATTTTTTAGAAAAAAAGATTAATTGCAATCCAAGACCACAAAATTTTACTCAAAAACTATGAAAATATCGCAATTTTAGTTCACTAATCATCAAAATAATACATTAAAAATAAGTAAGAATTTTACTCGTCAAACTGCCATGTGGAATAGGTTGTATAAAACCCTTTTAGTAAAAGGCTCTTTAGGCTTTATTGGTATCTTCAAAAGCCAGTTGCCATTCTTTTCAGGGAAGGTAAAAGGTTGTTGATGTAGGTATTGCACAATGATACCAAAAAATGGTGGAAAGCCAATGCAGAACCCATAACCAACATTGCAAATGAAGTCCAATAAACTTTCAACATTAGCACTGGTTCTTTCCTTATAGAATCTAGTAACCTCTTAAAAATCACATTAAGCAGTGTATCTGTCAAAATAGACTGATAATCATAAATTGATGGGGATGCTCTTGAAGATGTGCCAAGCTCTTGTTGCGTAGTCTACTAATCAAATGTTTTTGAGAACTACATTAGGCCATGCATTGATTTGACAACAGTAACTGAAGCACATGATTTAGCAATACTACAATTTGAAAATGCCTTTCCACAACTAAATAGTTCACTTACCGCAGTCATTGGAAGTTTCCTGATTACAACACCATCTTTTGACAGCAAAATCCTGAAGATCAATGAAGCATTGTCAAAAACATCATTAGAACAATCTGGAAAATAATCCAAAGAACTTCCACTCTTTGAAGCTATAACACTGCTAAGGATTTTCCTGCAGGAAAGTTGACACAAAGCCCTAACATTTTGTCAAATACTTTAATTGCAACAACTTTGGAGGCGATTCCTTTTACACCCACCAACTTTTTTGAATCGAACTCATCCTTCTGGTAATCAGAAACATCAATAGCAACTCTTTTGATCCTTAGCATCATCTTTGCAATAAAAGCCACCTCAACGAAAACGTAAATTTGTATGCTACACAAATTCTTACAAACACACACAACTTGAAACGCCTAATCGTAGAAACAAATAGAAACTTCAAAAAAAGATAACTAATAACATAAATGCTACGCTTGCAATTAGCAATAACCGCCGCAAGCAAGGAAGAGGAGATCGACTGGGCTGCCATTTGCAAAAGCAAAGTATCAGTCCCACCATGCGGCAAAGAGTTTCTCTCCGCGACACAAACCTTGCGTCGTGCAACGCGAACATGAAGTAAAGGGTGATTCACCTTTGTAGAGACATGATGTCTGTAACTTGTTATCTCAAAGGCCTTAAATGAGCAAGCTTTTGAGAGAAAATCGCGAGCTGGAAGCTCAATTTAGAGAATTGGGGAAGTGGTGTTTTAGGAAGTTTGATTTTTCTTTTGGTTGAGTTTATAACAACAGACAAAAGAAGGAATGTGCACTGAATGACACGTATCTGTTAAAACAGATGAATGTTCACGAACGTGTCATTGTGTTTAAGTTGTAAGAGGTTGACATATGGTTATATTTTTATAAAAATATTGCGGAGTAGTTTCCAGAATATAGAACTTCATCTTAAGATATAGAATAATTATATCATTTTAAATCTTTATATTGTTTGGGATTGTTTGATTTTTTATTATAAAAAAAGAATTTATAAGAGTTTATGACCTAAATCCATTTACAACATAACCAAACCCAACCAGTTTAATTTCGAGTCTGGTCGGATCGAGTTATCGTATCAAACTTTTTTTTAAGTCAATTAAGATTTTGAGAGATTTCATGGATATCTTTTTTAGATATTAAACTTCTATGATTTGTATTTAAACAAAAAATATTTTTTTTATTCTTTCAATTTACAATAAACTAATTACTTGTATTCATATTTTGAATAGACATGAACATAACATATAAAAATAAATAAAGGAATAAGATTTATTAATTGTTTTATTTATAACTGTCAATAAGCAAATTGAATGTAGTTATTGAACAATTTTTTATGTATTTGTTCTATACTTGTTTTATATTTTTCAATTTACACAATAAATTTTTTTAAATATTTTAGTGTTTAAATTATTAATAAATTTTTAACGAGTCATAACGGTTCTATCGGATGTACTTGTTTAACCAAAGTTTTAGGTCAAATTACACATTTACCAAATTTTATATCTCATGTTTCCATACATCCATATTTGATAATATTTGCCTATAATGACGTCTAATATAGTTTTATTTCCACTAATACCAGAATATAAAAAATAAATATTATAACTGAGGTGGTAAAATATGAATAAGTTTAGCTTAAGATGTAAAATAGGAATAAGCATGGTAAAATAAAAACAAGAATAATTAAGACGGTAAAATGGAAAAGTCAAATTTTTAAGGTGACACTTCATGTACTTTGTTCCAATTTTTAACTTGTCATAAACATGTTAATAATTTACAACGCATACATATTTATACTTTAATGAAACCCGCATAATTTTGTTTCGTTCCGTTTTTTTTTTGGTTACAAGTGAAGGTGTTACAACACCCATAAATCAAAGGTTAATCAACAATGTCTAACAAATCTAGGGAGGGCAACTCCCACTACATCCTCGAGGAGGATTGAATGAAGCTCATGTGGAGGATCCTCCAAGAAGCAAGTTCCCAGAGGCTTGTTCAGACCCATTCTGGCTAACATATCAG
>CANYCX014280214.1:0-14520 GCA_948193385.1 Breynia disticha f. nivosa | reverse complement strand
TATTATCATCATTAACAATTAAAAACAAGTCAACACACACCAATCATAACTCACAAAATTCCAAGCAAACCATACAGGACATAAGTGTCTCTACACAACTTAGTTACACTTAAACCAATCTTACAACATTGATCAAGCTATTAACACAATTTCTAAGCATTCACATCATACCAATCACAATACACACAATTTCTAAGCAATCCATACCAGTTCCCAAAGAATCATATAAAGGCATAAGCAATTTAATTCTTTCTTTTAGCTCATTTTCGTTACAATTTGATCAAAAGAAAACATTTATCGCATAAGCTTAACCATAAAAGGCAAGCATGCAATATTAAGTGTCCAAGAACACTTACCTCGACTTCCCGCGGACTCGATACGACACTAATCTCTAATTTGGGTTCCGTTTGTTGCCTCCTTCACAAATTATAACACATTTCACATCACACACATTATCCTACACTTAATTTCTCAATTACTCTTCCATCTACACAAAATCTTTAAATTTTCCACAAACCCTAAATCCTTTAATCTCCCGAAGTCTACCATTTCTTTGTTAAATGTTTATGGATTCATAAAATACTATGTAAACCCAGCAAAACTTTACCAAATGTACTTAATTCCCCACACATTTCAACTTTGAGCAATGATTTTACCTCTTTCCTGTTTGTTGTCAAAAGCCCTAATGTGGAGGAATTGGATGGAAGAATCATTGTATTGTTAATCCACTTAAATCTAGATGTTTGTTGGTAGGTTTAGTGGTTGGAAGGCCTTAGGATTAGTGGTATGGGGTTGAGAGAATGTTTAGGAGGGTTTGGGATTTTTTCTCCCAGAATAAGATGTGTTCCAGCCTTTTAATGACATGTTTAAACCTGCAATAACGTATGTTTATTTTACAATAAATGTACGTTAATAAAAATGCAGTTCTAGGCAAACATGGAAGAATAACGTTATTCTCCCTATAAACATATGTTATTCATTCTGCAATAATAATAACGTATGTTATTGAATAAATAACATACGTTAGTCTGTATTTCCAACTCTATATTTTTGTTTGCGACTCTCTTTCGATTCCCGGCATATATATTTCCATAAACCCTTTTTTCCACTTCAATTAAACATTATTCCAACATAAAATAAACATTTTTTGTGCATTACTCATACTATTCCCATATTATCGATTGACTAGGGATATTTAGAATGAAACCTCTCACTTCAAGGTCCTACAGACACATGCCGCACATATGCCAGCTTAAGCAATGAGGTGCTGACTTAAGGAATTTTATAAATCCTTATACATAGTGGTAATAATCTCCCTCTTGCACTTAGCCCAATAAGGCATAAACCTAAATATGAGAGATACTATATGTCTCTCAAACTGAAATAGATACAACTAATATGTCAATAATCAACTTTATCATCTTCACTAACATAAAGTAATGCATATGGAGTTTTGTAGAGATGTTAGGTATAAAAATAATGATTTAAGACTTGCTCACTGTGAACAACTTTTGAGTCAAAACAAGGCAGTGTTCTCATTTGTACATGTAATTCAAGTACCATGCCTCATGTATGCATCCATGACTTTATTGCTAACATATGTTGTCCTAGTGTTCCATAGGACCAAACTTTCTATGACAAAAAGATCATTCTAGTCTTAATTCACATACTATTTCTACAACAGTGACTGACTAGTAATACTTCAAAGTTCTATAGACATATGCCACAAATGCCAACATAAGTTGTGATATCAAAATTCAAAGAATTCCATCAATCTTTACACATAGATGTTAGGTTTTCTTTAATATTTATCAAACTATATGGAGTAAAAAATAGAATTGTTTTATGGAAAATCAATAAAGAAAATTGTTCCAAGATCTGTACATGCATAACTTTTTAAAACTAGTAACTAGTTTGTGGTGCTTACATTAAAAGTTGACTTCTTTTGATTTTTGATCAATTTCTATAGTAACTATTATATAGAAACAAGTCTATACAACCTTCTAAATCCCAATCAGAAGAGTTGCATGTTACGTGACCTCCATCTATGTTCACATGCACACAAATTAGCAGTTGACAAATGGGTCTGCTAGCACTCATAAATCAGATCCTACTTAGGTTATTAATGAGGAAAGATTTTTTTCATCTTGAGTTCTCCATGGAGGTGAATTAAGGCTCCAAAGGTTAAGACAAAAAACAAGACCCTAACTCATTATATTTACAACTAATTATGAAAGAAACAAAGAGAGACAAAAGACCTAAAGATTAGCCTTATCTTCTTAACATTATCCTATTATGATTCGAATTCAAATCCAATTTGAATTTCCAAAGAGGATGTACAGCCAAGAATGTAGAAAAATATAGTGATTTATTTCATGAATTATCCTCTTGTAGTTTGTCTATAAGACATAATCTTAAGAGGCATAACTTTACTTGACCCTTTTCTAACTCATGTATTTAAACATTTATGAAATGCTATGAAAATAGAAATAAGCTTCCAAATTCTTGAAACCAATTTAGACTCCATGTATCTCAAATTATAACCCAAATTCAATGGAAATAAATGTCCATAAGATGGCCTAATTATCTTACCAATTTGCAAATATTAATTTTACCCTTTTCTAACCCAATTTTTTGTGTGCAATATTATAAGTCCATTTAATGTTGGAAATAAGAAGTTATGAACTCCTAAATGTCATACACACTATCACACCCAAATTTACAAAACTCATTTTCTTATAAATTAGAATTTTGGCAACCATTTTTTTTTTTGAAAAAAACCAAACCAATAAACAAAAGCATGCAAAGGAAATTGATGTAACACCTTTTTGGAAATACCGTAAACAACTTTAGTTATATATAATCTTAATACAAATGCAGAAGCCTAGAAAATGGTTTACATTTAAAAATATGTAACCCCTACTTATACAAAATATATATAGTTTTACAAAAGAAGAATCAATCCTAAAATACTAAGGAGTTCGACCTTCTTTCTGTATCACACTGCTAGCACCACCAAAATGTAGTCCCATCGCTAATCACTGTCACTTTGCACACATTACACAAACACATATCCACGTGAGTAACTAAATACATAGTAAGTACACCTATAACATTTACCAAAGTAGTTAATGCATAAGTACTCATTTGTATGTGTTTTATGAATCAAGGATACAGGAAGCATCCTAATCATTACCTACATTTCAATAGGTATTAGTGTATTATTCAAGGTAAGGAGTTATCATTCATAATTAATTCTATCTCCCCATCTCACAATGATTAATTTTCTCAACATCTCTCTTCAAATCCACAGTCTACAGTTGTTTTTACATGAGAATAGTTTGGAAAATAGCCTCTGTAACCTATTTTCCATCTCGTTCTGATCTCTTGATACATTTTAGAGGAAGGGCACACTCTGGAAAATGGTTTGGCAAAACCATTTGCCAGACCATTTGGACCCTCAGTTCTGCCACTCAAAATGGAACAGCTTGGGAAATGGTTTACCCAAGCCATTTCCTATCCCGTTCTGATCTAGTGGTTCAACACTACACAACATACTTAAAACGTAACACTTCACAACAATTCAACTCATAACATAGGAATCTTTCATATGTCAAACCGACTAGCAGTGTCATCAAATACATCACATTCAACCTCACTCTCGCATTAATCTTCAAAGATTCCAATAATCAATACACATACAAAAACACATTTCATACAATCCTTTGAAACCAAGAAAAATCAATCCCTATCAAGTTATATTTATTTACCCAGTCTACAAACACTTAGCATTCATCCTCATTTCGAGGTTTCATTTAGCTACATCACTCACTTTATGCATATTTTTCATACCATCTCATTTAAGCTCAATATTAACAAATGAAAGGCTAATGCCTCTTCTTCACACCACAAGTTCTTTTTCCAATCATTGTTTAGTTTACATATTAGAATAGCATTCATACAAGGCATACTAACAACCATCCACACAAACCAACTGAACTCATAGCCAATCATATTCACACGTCATAATAGTTATAAACTTAACAATGCCAAAGCATATATTGATCAATCACATATGTAATACTAATAACATTCCTTTAAGGAACACACATTCATTTTTCATGCAACAATTTCATCGATGCACAAGGAATGCAAATGAAATGCTACTTCATTTCCACACATGCCCTAGGGTCTCATAATAATTTAGAAACTAGAGAGCTCTCACCCTCTTTTCATTACGAGATCTCTCTCTCTCTCTATTCATTAGGCTAATCCCCCACTTTTTAAAATAATAGAGCTCTCGCTCGTTTGGCATTTACCCACTTATATTAGAGCTCTCGATGATATCATTTGGTTTCATCCCCCTTTTTTTAACAAGAAAAACAAACCGTTTTCCTTTCTACAATCTCATAGCATGAACATGCATTGTGTTCATGCAAATGCCAATAATGAAATTCATTACAACTAAAATCAATGAAATACCCTGTGTACTCACGCCAATATTAGCAAACACAAATCACATGTCCTACGTATTCCTAATGAATACTATACCATTACAAACTCATACAAGCATTTCTTAAGATTTCACCACAATCATCACATGCCATAATGACACATTTCCAAACACACTATCCACTCTAAATTGAAATAATCATAATTGCATTCACAGGGAATTTAACCACATTCCCACACATCACACACATACAACATACTCGCATCTCAATTTCATCTCATTATTATTCACTTCATAAAATTGTTCGCTAATTCCAAATCACCTAATTCTTCAAATCAAAGCTTCCCATCCCCTCATTATATTCATTAATTCACCTTAATCATAGTTAATCCATTCATTGGTTTTTAACACAAATCATCATACCAAAATTTTCCACATGTCACTTAAACAACATCATATTCGCAACAAAAATATAAGTACACAACCATATCATAGTCAGACTTGACATTTCATCATTCAATTTCAATAACTCATATTATTTAACTCATCCAACAATAAATTGAACATACTCAACATGAGGTTAACACTCACAATTACCCACAATAATAATATGTCAACATCGTACACATTGGGTCACATACACATTTCACATTTAAGATCTTTCTTACCATTTCATAACACAACCACATTATCCTTATTTCACACATCAAAATCAAACCATTAATCAAGACATAGCACATCCAGACCATTTTAGCCCAAAACCACGTACTTACAATCCATTCTTTCTTACATATCACACTTTACACATACCACTCAATCAACATCAAATCAAAAACCCACACATTCATACAAGCACATTGAGTCAACTTCCACTTGTTATAGTCAAAATAATCCATACCATTCCATAGTATAATGGCACAATAAAATCACAATTCATACAAACAAATAATAAGTCACAAACACATCTCATCTAGTCCGTTCAAGACACTTTTCCCTAGCATTTTCACCAATTTACATTCATTCAAGTATACTTAATCATACGAAAGCAAGACCTACAATCGTAAGTGTGCTTTATGCACTTACCTCAAAATTTACGAAGTCTACTCATTGCACAACTCTACTCTGGGTTCTTAACATTACCTTCTACACAAATAAAGTCACATTTCTTACATTACAAACAAATTTACTTTTGATTTCTCATTCTCATTCTTATTCATCAAAATCCCCAATTTACCAAAACCCTAGAACCTCATTGTCTTCCAAATTTCTGGTATGTAGCTCCAAATCCATACACAATACCTCTATTAATTGTTACCCATCCAAAATACATCATTTCCTCAATCCCTAGTCTCAAAATGAAACAATAATCAACATAAGGTTACAGCTTACCTCCCTTCTTTCGAAGATATTCACAAAGCACTCTCTTCTCAAGCTCAAATCTACCAAATCTAAGGTTTTTAGGTTAGATTTAGTGTTTTCAGGCTCTACATCGAAGGGTTTTTAGGTTAGGGCTCAAGAACATGTTGTGTACCTTGATTAACTTAGTCCCAATAACTAATACAATCTATCTAGATAGATTTGGATACCAAGTATCATGTCAGTTTAACCAAGTAACTAATTGGGTGAACACTTTTCAACCATTACCTAGAGTAATGTTAGAAAGTTATTATCAATTAAAATGATAATATCCAAGTCTCTAGTGGCTTTCTTGTATAGAGAATGTCAATCTTAACTTTCATTGAAGCAAACTCAATTAAATGCTTAAGTGAATTAAAGATCCTAAGTATCACCTAGGTTACTTACGTAGAGGATTTTTATTCTAAACTATTTGTTAACTTAATCCCATTTCCAATTATTCATTGATAGGAACTTGTGGTACTTGAACCTATCTCCTACTATTCTTCTTGAGAATATGATCTCTTAACAATAAAATAGTTTCTAAGATAAACAATTGTCTATTATCATCTTGGGAATAGTATTAGTTTCATAAATAAGCAGATGATGGATTTAACTCTTACTAACTCGCAAGTTAGTTTCTAAAATTGTTACTACAAACCCTTAATCCTTAAAGTTCATGGTCCAACCAAATATCTTGTAGTTTTTAATTGCATTAATTTGAGTAAAATTAAGCCATTTTTCAACCGAAAATTACATTTCGCAAGTGTTTGACTTATGATAGAGTACATCATATAGTTCAATTCATCCTTTGGACACATAAATCAAATGAATATGTTCCAATATAAATGAATTATAAGGTTAAATCATAATCTTATAATATTCAAACCTTTGTCCAATATCTTTAGCTAGTACACTTAATCAGTCAACATGCATTTGCATGTATAAGATATATTCAATCATTTCACCTCATTGCTCATCTTTCAGCATAAATATAGCTCGTGGATTAGTCAAACACTTATACCTTGAAGTCTTGATGTACATTATTTCTTGTATTAAAACTACATGATAACTTTGATAATTATTTTTCAATATACTATATTAGCTCATATGATCAAAACACTTCTTCAAAGTATTTATCACATATATAGTTTCATATGTACTAGATATATTTCAAATATATCTAAGACTTCATCCTTATGTATTTCTGTTATTTTGGATTATCTATAAGAAATAAGGACTTATAAGAGAAACTTACATTAAACTTTTAGAATAGTAAAATTAAAATCTCAAATAATCTCCAAAATTATGAAGTGTACCAGTGTTATGGCCCTAGGTCGATACACAAAAAAAATTGTCCAATACAATCCTTAAAAGATGATCGAAGAGGCACCATGTACTCTATTCTCAATGAAGAGGCTTATCTTATCCCTTTTTCAATCAATAACCTACTATATTGTAACTACACATTTGTGAAAAAAAAGGCAGTACACACACAACTAGTATTCAATACTAAAGTGAAAGAAATAATTATGGTTTTTAGCTTGAATACCTGAAATCAATGACTTGGTCCCTTTCTTCTTTTTCTCTTTCATGCAGAGCTCGCAGTTCTTCCTCCAATGATCAATATATTTACAATGGTAACAAGTACTCTTGCTCTCTTCAAGATTCAGTTGGATTTCCTTATGTGGATGAGGTTGATTTTTAGTCTTACTCCCACTAGGCTTGGGACCCATGGGTTTTTAGTTGTTCTTCTTTTTCCCTTTCTTCTTCTTGATTTATCCCGTTTAGACCATGAGCACCAGATTTGATTTTTGTTGAACTATCTCATTTATAATCTTCCACATCTAACATAGCTCCATCGTTAATGTTTCATTCCATTCAAATAAAAATTATGATTAACAGATCATATGCCTCAGGCAATGACCCTAAAAACAGATTAGTGGCTAGCTCTTAGAAACATGTACATCTAGCCTATAAAGAGTATAGAGACACCCTTTCATCTTTAATGCATAGGAGCTAACAAGAGCACTTAACATCATCCTACAAGAGGTAAGTGAGTTTTTAAGTGTAAGCCCAAGCCCAATACATTATTTATAACTTTTTATTTTTGATTAATAATATTATGAGGCATTTTTTATTGTTTATGTATTGACTAGTGCTATATGAATGATAAAACTTTTCAAGAATGTTGATTAAATGTTTGAGGTATGAAGGTTGAGAACCTTGATAGTAGAACTAGGAATTTTTTAGATTAACATTATAAATAACTCAAGTCACTTATTTCCATGGGATGGAAATGAATCATGTTCTAAAGGTCATATATATGTGATATCTGACAAATTTCGTAGGTACAATGTCGAACATTGTATTTAGAGAGTGATCACTATTTACAATGCCAAATATATATCCTTATACTTTAAATTACTATCTTTTATTATGATTTCTAGTGTACTTTGACATACACCTAACATGACCATAAAAGGCTGATAAGTTGGCTATGGTTAGGTATGTTATGGATTATAAGTGGAAGCATGAGTGAAGTGAAAGGATTGACCCTCTCATGAAAATAAGAGAATATATCACTAGCCACTTGATAGGCAAGATTGGGAAGAGTGTGGCTACGCGTGAATAAAATGATTAGATCATTCATTAGAAGTGATTTATCACTAAATAAGGATATTTGAGACATATTTTATACAAATCATGATATCAAAGGTCGAGGGAAGAATTTGAATTATAGGACACGGGGATCCCAAAATTAAAAAATAGGATGGGGCGGGGTTGGTATTTACTAAAGTCGCCCCATTCCCTGTCCCGAACTCGCCTCGTTATGAAAACATATATAAAAACAATGCAATATATATAATATAATGTAAAATATATTATACTATGAATTACAAAAAATATAGTCTAAACACGTATACTTACTTTATTTTTAAATTAAATATTGATTATACTATGAATTACATATTTAGACTATTATAATTGTAAAGAAATATATATTTTGTAAATAAAAAACTTATATAATTAAATGACAGGGCTAGGCGGAGATGGGTTTTATATTTTTTCAATAGGACGGGGATGAGATATTACTTTCTTAAATCGATGGGTTACAGGGCGGGGATGGAGAATGAAATTTTTTTGATGGGTGGGGACGGGAAGGCTATAATCTGACCCCGACCCGTCCTATTGCCATTCCTAATTGCAATGGATGGTCATAGTGTCTTACTAGAGGATACTTATGATTTATGAATTATTAAATTCATTACCATTATTAAATAGTCTTACAGATCGAACATATACAAGAGAAAACCAAAAATGGATTTTTTATAATTTCACCTTAGGTCAAATTCGGTTGTTGGGATGGATCAAGCAATTGAGCCAATTTTGGTAAGTAGACCTCAAATCAATGAAAGCTCGAATTTGGAAACATATGAATGATGTTAATACAAAAAATAATCATGTGGATTATATTTTTTTAATTTAGCACATGATAGGATACGATAAGGAGAAAATAAAGGAGGATATCTTCTTTTGAATATAAGATAGAGGAGAGATAAAAAGAAGAATAAAATATCCTTATTCCTCTCCTAAAATTGAGCACATCATATAAAGATGAGATTAGTATTGTATTTTAAATTAAAATGAACTAATCCTAATCCTACCTAACTAAGGATTTTCTGCTAAGAGATAGAAAAGAAGAGAGATTTTTCTTAACCCTAATTCACTTCATATTTTCTTCTCTCTCTCTATTATCGTGTCCCTCCTTTAAGAACCAAGTTTTTTATTCTTCTACATTTTCTCCAAAGTAGCAAGAAATTGAGGGGATCATAGGCTTTGATCATAGTGGTGCACTCAAAATCTGCTAGTCATTCATCCAATCGACACATAACTAACGAGATTCGTCAATTTTGTGCTAGTAAACATATTTCAAGATTCGTGTGTTAGTTTTGTGGAGGGACTACACATGGAGTCCTAAGAAGTTGTCCTAAAGGTAGTCTTAGAGTATTCTGATGTTATAATTACATAATTTTTATTTACATACACGGACAATTAAGGAGAAGAGGTAAATGTTCTCCTTTTACATTAATGATTGTATTTTTATTAACTAGTTTCAATCTTTAGAGTATTATGGTGTTAGAAAACATTTTCGCATATATCTTGGATGATTTCATTGCTTGTTCTTGAATAATGTTTTGCTGCAACAGTGTTTTATAACTTTTGAAAATCCAACAGTCTTATCAGAGCAGTCACCATAATGTTTTAATGTATAATAGGCCAAAACCATGAGCTAGTTTGTAGTTTTCATGGGCTATTTTTATGATCAGTTTATTAGGGTTTAAAATTGATTTAATATAGTAGGTTTTATGTTTAGTTTGATCATAATAATGGATCGTCTTGTGTAAGAATGTGTTTATTTCATGAAATGCATAACTAGGCACATGATTTGATGTTTTAAGACTATTTTAACATAGTTTAAATCAAATCTGCCTAATCACAAAAACCCTAAAATAGGTGCCGTAGTGAAAAAATTAATAACCTAGTTGACCTAGTTTAATTCTTAAAGACCTAAAATGAAGTTTTTGATAAATTTAAGGACTAAGTTATTTGGGCAGCTTGGAAATTTCATATATGCCTTTTATTTTAAGTATTTTTGTACTTATATGCATTCATACGGATTTTACACCTATTTATTTTATGTGTAAAATGATAAAAGAGAAGATTAAATCAATGTTATTTTTGGCATAAAATAAATTGGCGTTTGTCTTGTGGTATTGAAAACATTCATTTAATGAAGGTATTAGGCTTAGGCCAAGCCCATTTATGGGTTTTGACTTAAGGAGCCTAAAGGCATAATTTCTCTTAACATTTAGTGCTTAAAAACTCAAAATAGATTTGCCATTTTTAGGGTTGCATTTCATCTTGTTTTAGAATATGGACCTAAAATCCAACTGGGCGTTAGGATTTTAATTTTCATATGGTTTGCAAGGTGCATTCATTGGCTTGGTTTTGGCTTGTAAAGGTCTTTTGAGCCGATTTTTAAAGGGTTTGTGAAGGCCTATTGAGCCAATGTTTTCATAGCTTAAATTCTTAGTATAAAATAAGTATAGAATGGAGGCCCAACCCATAAGGAAGGGAGTCCAGATGTGGATCCCAATAAGGAAGGATGGAGAGCCCATTTAGAGGTTGACTTGAAGTCCAAAGATTATACTATGAAATAGTATAGGCCTAGTTATGTGATCATTGGCTCATGATTGTACATTTACTTTTCTACACCTAGATTATACATGTTCTATATATATGATGACGAATGAATGCAACATACAAATGTCAAATCTGCTAAGCTATAATTAAAATAAAAATAATCCTAGAAATAGTAAGTCAAGTAAATTTCCATCCTAAATTAACAACCTATGAAGGCTTCAAACATCAAAGTGTAGGTCAAGCCAAAGTTGGGTGTGTTAGATTTTCTTTGTGAGGCAGTACTGAGATTGATACTTTTCTATACTTCCATCCGAGAGTGAGGATAGTTTAGTGTCATGGTTAGCACGTTAATTGTGGATTTGGACTTAACATGGATATGTGACAGTATGTCTGCCATAGGTAATTAATTGGAAGTACCCTGACATAAAAATGATAGTCATATTAGAAACTAAGAGTCATTTGAGGGAAGATGATTAGATGGATTCCCACCTAAGTAGCCTAGCCTTTGACAAAACCAAAAGTGAATCTCTGTCCTATAAATATATCACTAACATGGAAAATATTTAATGGGATATTAATTCGTTGTTAAGTGGGAGTTCTTTGGTTAAAGACCTCATATCTGACCTAGATCTTATTTTTCCTTGTAGAACATAAATTTAAATTGATCTTATTTTTCCTTGTAGAACATAAATCTAAGTCTGAATAACTCGAATGTTTCCCTACGCTTAATCCTTGAAAAGGAGTAGTTGAATGGCTCCAACTTTTTTGATTGTTCTCTAAACCTACAGATTAGTCTGAGGCAAGAGAACAAGCCAGAAGTGTTGAACGCCGCTCTTTTGGATGAACTGGCAAGAAATTTGACTATCATTGTTCGAGAGTTTTTAGAGAAAGAAGCATGGTTTGAATGATGTCACTTGTTTGATCTTACCTACAATTGTAACGCCCAAAAAATGTAACTAAAACTATCAGAAAAATGCTACCAAAATAGTGCCAAATGGCATGTGAAACAGTTTGGCTACACCATTCCCTAAATTGTTTTGATTACTGACAAACAAATAATTTTGCGCTGATAGTAGGGGAAACGGATAAACAAACAGTTTGTACATACTGTGTCGTAGACGATTATTGACTAATCGAGAATTATAAAATAAAAAACATAAACATTTAAAACAAGGAACAAAAAACACCTTGAGAGCCCTTCCAACTTTTCCCCTTCCTACTCTAAAACCCTTTCATTTTAGAGCTTCAACCACCAAATCCATCCCTAGAAACCCAAAATTGAATGACTCCTGATCAAAGGAATAGAGTATTCAATAGGTTTCCACAAGAGAAATGTAACCTCTAACTTCATACTTGTTGCATGTAGGATTTTTGAGCCTAAGGTTAGAAGAATTGGTTTATTTATGTAAGATATATTAAATAGTAGTAGAGGTACCTAACGGTGATTGAAAAATCATAAAAAAAAGTAAGGAATAAAAATTTTAGGGTTTTTGGGAAAATCTGGGGATTTTGTTAATTATGAGTGGAATTGTGAAAAAGAACACAAAATTGTGGTTAACATGGAAATTGTTGTAAAAACCATGCAGGAAATGATGTTTGATAGCTGGATTGGAGTTGAGCTATGCACCGACCTTGCAGAATTCGAGGTAAGTGCATCAATAACACTTACCATTGTATTTCTTGCATATGTATGGTTAAACATAAAGGGCCTAAGTGCATTTATTAAAATAGTGGAGCATTGTCTCTAAATGGACTTTTGTATTTAACATGAAATGTATGTTGTAATGAAATGATGGTTGTTATGAAAGCGTTTGTCTTGTGATGGTTAGAGCAAAATTGTTATAGACAATAAATAGTTGACTTGTTGGAATATGGATTGTTGTTATGGTATCAGAGTTAAGGAAACTTTATGTCATATTTTGGCATTTCTTGAGCATGTGTGCATGCTCATGGTGAGAAATAAAACAAGGAGTGGGTTCTCAAGAGTGAAATCGACAAAAATAAGGAGTAGACGCTCAATGTCAATAAGAAAATAAGGAGCGGGTCTTACGGGGAGAAATCTCTCGATAAGAAAATAAAGAGCATATGCTTGTGAAAGGGAGACCTTTTGAAAAAGAAATAACGGTGAGAGCTCACTAATAGTAAATTGATGAGAGAACCCGAGCATATGTTGTGTGAAAAATTCATTAGCATTGCATTTGCATATATGTTGATTATATCATGCAATATGCACGAGTTGAATGATGAATGTCGTATTAGTATAATGGATTGTCGTTTGAAAATTTTAGGTAAATATGAATGAGTTAGGTTTTGATGAATTGTTGATTGACTTGGTGTTGGGCTTGTTTAGAAAATGTGCTTGGTGTTGTGAACATAAATATGTGTTGGTGTGAAATGTGTGTTGACATGTTTTGGGTGAGTTGAGATATGTTAAGTGTGTTTCATACTATTGGAGAGAAGATTAAAATGGGTTGGAAAATAGGTTATCCAAACCGTTGCACAAACTGTTTCTCTTCCAAAGAGTTCCAGAAGGTTTGGAACAGCTTCTGGAACAACTAATCCATATTGTTCCCCAAACCATTTCACTTTTAGAGAATTATAGAAGGTGTGGAATGGGTTTCGGAATGGTTTTTCCAAAACTGTTCCCCAAACTATTTCACTATCAAAGCTAGACAAAAGGTTGAAACAGGCTGGAAAATGGGTTACCCAATCTATTTTTGTGAACCCCAAAAATGAAATCCCATTTTTAATTTAATTAATAATCTTTATGAAATAATTATAAAATCAGAGTTAAATCAAACATAGGTTAGTGGAGAGAGAAAATTAAATACAATTTCATTAAAAACATAAATTCATAACCCAGCGGAAGCAAATATAATAGTTTGAAAACAAATCCAAACTCATAAAATTACAAATTTCAAAGATGTTCAAATCTTCAAATGAAAACCCACAAAACAGAATAATGGAGCTCCACCTCTGACAGTAGGAAGTTCGACGAAAGATCACTGTAGCTCTGGACCAATTGTAGCTTTCAATGCCCTGCCCATTTTAAACAAATCATCCTAGTGAGCAAGAAGGCTCAGTAAGCAGCGCAAGGAAAATCTGTAACGCCCCAAAAATACCGTGAAACAATTCTGTGAGAGATCGCAGAAAACACCAAGAACTGGTCGAGAACGGGCTGGAGAACGGATATGTAAACCGTTCCCCAAACCGTTTTGACGTATTAGGCTGGACAGTTTGGTCGAACGGGATGGCAAACGGTTTGTGAAACCGTTTCGAAAACCGTTCTACCGGGAAAGTTAACCACAGAACATGCAGACGGTATGGCAAACGTTTTGCATACCCGTTCTGCAAACCGTTCGAGTCGAGCGGGGAGTTTTTAAAGGGCAGTAAACAGAACCGAAACCCTAGAACACATTAGACACTCAACTTTCCCTATCAAAGACCGATCCAACAACAACTCC
>CANYCX014276315.1:0-11088 GCA_948193385.1 Breynia disticha f. nivosa | reverse complement strand
ATAATTACAAAATTTTAAAAAGAAACAATGTCTTTATAATTAAGAAAGAAAACAACATAACCTGTGTAATTAACCCTTGCATTATTGGGAAGATAGTAGACCAATTAGAATATCCAAGGGGCCATTGACTCCAAAAAAAAAAGAAATTGGAAAAAATATTCTTTGCTGCTCCCTGTTGAAGATTTGCTACAATTTATTATTAACCCAAAGAGAAACCATCTAAATTTTTTTATTGTTTGAAGTCTGACATGACATATGGGAGTGTAGATGACAGGCAAAAGTTATATAAAACATTAGGATATTACTCTATGTTATAAAAATTGGTTGAACCTGTAAATTGGTGAATTGGTCTATAAGTATATTGGTATTAAATCGGTGAAAATTAATGAACTGACTTGGATCGATTATTAAGTATTAAAAAAATAAATAATTTAAAAATTAAATAATTTTGTATATTTATATTTATATATACTTATTTATTTATATTATTTTTACATACCGGTTTGACCAGTAAATCACTGGCCAATGAACTAAACACCCAGTTTTATTTTCCAGTTCAATCACCGGTCCAGTTCTGATAGCACTGGTTTACTAGTGGTGAACCCCATTACGGGATTTATAGACTTGCCGAATGTAAACTCAGCATTCTAATAATTTTTTGACTTATAAACTTCAATTCCATAAAATCTTCATAATCTTTATAGTCAATAAATTGAGACTCACAATTGCTATATTTTTTATATAACATATATATTAGTATAAAATAAATTCTATATAATGATAAAAATAATAAATAATATAATTTTTTCCCAAAAAATATATTTCTAAAAATAATAAAAATATAAATTGATAAAATAATATAAAATATTTCATTAAAAAATTAATTGATTAAATAAAGAAAAGAAATTACATAATTGAATAGAAAATTTTGCAATACACTATTGTTTCCAAATAGTTCATTATCTAATGTTTCAAAATAGTTCCAAATATGTTTGGCCAAATTTGATTGAAGATGACGATATAACTCTCAGTCACGTATTTTTGCATCTCATTATAGATATTGTTAAATTTAAAAATATATATATTAGAATTGGACGACACCTGAAAATGAAAGAGAGCTTGCTTTCATTATATTTATTTTTTTTATTCTACCAACTTTGAACTTGTTTTTTTTTAGTTACAAAAATTGGGTACAGAGGAGCTCAAACCCCAGAGAACCCGATCAGGGAGCGAATGCCTTGTTTACAAGCATCGAATTCACAAAATACACAGTAGAAATATTGAAGTGTGTATGTTTAGTTAGGCACCGTCCGCCAAACAAAACTTACCAAAGATCTCCCTCTTTCATGTCATCTCTTATGTTTATCACTTATGCTTCTTTCCTTTTAAACTTCTCAAGAATAAGATACCCTTTTGTATTATTGTATAGAAAACTTAGAACAATTTTTAACTCATAAAAACACTTTTGCATATTTTCATAATGTTAAGAAATTATTTTTAACAAAAGCATTTTAGTGGAAAAACTGTTTTTTTTATAAAAAAAAAAGATATCATTTTATGTTTTGTTAAAATGTAGTTATTTGCTTTTGCATATAATATTTTATTTTCATAAAAAATGTTTTTCTTTAAATTCCAATTTAAATTTCATAAAATTTAATATATTTAATATATCATTTTATGAATAAGTTGATAATTTAAAACATTAATTTTACTTTATAAAATTAAAATATATATTATATAAAATTAAACACTTTATTTTAAAATTTTATTTCTAATTTGTATTTTTAACCTTAAAATAATTTGTAAAAATATTTTTTCATCAAAAAATTTTAAGTTAACATTAATTTTTTTATGATATGTTATCAAACATTTATTTAATTTTTTTCAACATCAATTTTAAAAATAATATTTTTTCTACAATATAAATGTAATTTTTAAAAGTAACGTCAAGCGGACTTCAAAACAGTTTGCACATATCCATCTACTCATACTGCTAAACACTTTATATCCAAAAGTAATAATTATACTCTTTATTTATACTCAAACTACAAATTCAAATAACTTAAATCTACAAAGTCCATCCCGTATAAGTTGCATTAGCATATTAATTATTTAATTTTTGAACTCTAAAGATTCGTAAAAAAATTAACTAACAAAATCATTTTTGAGATTCAAATTGCATATATGCTGAAGATTAACATGTCCATGTTTGGCCAGAGCATTAGTAGGGATTCCAAAAACTTAAATTTGAATCTATTCATGCCTACAGGTGTAACTGAGTCGGGTATTTATGAAAAGGATTAATTATATACTATATTATATTTTTTAATTTGCAATAATATAATTGTTTCAAGTTTTTTTTTGCAGAATTGTATATTTTATTTTTTTAATTGATTTTGTACAGAACAATTTTTTTGTAAGTATAAAATTAATATAAAGCACATATAAATTTTATATATGGATTTAAATTTTTGTGTATAAATGTATATCTATTTTTTCATGTGTTAAACTTAATATAAACTTTTAGTTTGATATATACTAAATTGTCATATCTTTTTGTGGATTTTTTAAAGATTGATATTTATATAAATTTTTTATTATTTTAAACTAAATATTAACTTTATGTGAACAATATAGAAACTTTACATATTTCAGAATTAAGATGTATTTACAATGTAAAAAGTAAAAATACAAAAAAATTTAAATATTAACTAGTTTACAAATAAATAATAAAAATAAAGTATATATGAAATCAACCTTCATGAAAATTATCCTAACTGAAATCGAACTCGAACCTGTTTAATAAAACCACTACATGTATTCATCTCAAACTCAGACTCCAACATGTGTTTTTGTTTCAGGAATTTTACAAAAACCTTGATTTTTTGTTTTAGTCTGAACCACGAGGTATTTAGGGCACCAGGACTAATCCTCGTTCGAGCCGAGCAGGACTACAAGGGCGACAAAGTTCTCCCAACCGAGTTTTAACAAAAACCTTGATAAATAAAATTTGTCAAAATGGGAGAAAAGACGAGTCGTTTTCCTTCAGTTTTATGTTGAGTAGACTGAATAGTTTACGCAACGCAATAATACAGAATAAATGATAATTGATTATATATGAATAAAGAAGACGAACCAAAACCGACCGGAGAAGATACGAATTCATTTCAACAATGGTAGATGGATAAAACAGACAAGTGGGAGTGGTCCATCAGATGACTAAATAAAATCGAACTGGTTTTATAAATTTCAAGCCATACCAACCCTTTTCTTTTCAATCAATCAACATTAAAATCCAAATTAATCTCTTTCAGTTTTAATTTCATCGACAACACCCCTCCAGCTGGAAAATTTCAAAAGAAAAATTGAATCTTCTTAACGTAAACTTTAGTGTAGTGTATTGGAAATAGAATAGTGTTTGGTGTTGAAATTACTTCATTTTAATTAATTAATTCTAGGGCAAAATATTGAAAATGGTAATAGTACTAATTTTGTCGAAAATTTTCTACGAATTCCGTAACAAATTTTGCGGAAAAATGTGATGCCGGAATTTAATATTTCCCGATGAAAGGATAATGTACGACTGATTTTATCAAAATGAATTTTTCAACAAAATTCGTTGAAAATTCTCCATCGAAAATAGGTTTTTTTTTTTCTTGTAGTGTGATATTATCATACTTGAATTAAATTTAATAGAATGAGAATATTGGATGAGTGGTGATTGCATCATGGATTGAGAAAGGACATAAAAATTTGGGTATGAGATGTATGGAAGGAAATGGATGGGACCAGTGCAAACGTAAACGCCATTTTTGATAGTTGGAAGGAACGAAAGAGAGGGTGGTTCGATCACCACTACCCAGACATCTCCCACAAAGCTCCACCTTTTGTTTTCCTCTGCCATCATTTACACTCACTCACTCCACCTTTTCATTTTTCTACTCTCAACATCTCCCCAAGTACCTCCACTACAAATCTCATCTGTTCATTTGAAGTGATTTCTTGAGAGATTTGGAATTATTTGAAAGTATATGTTGCTGTAACGTGTATTGAAGGTGGTTTTGAGGCAGAATGGAATGCTTCAAAGTGTTAATCAGGTTTTACTTATAGACATGGTCAAATACATGATCGTGTTTAGACCTGTATGATAAAACACGCGAATTATATAAATTTTTGTGTTCTCTAGCTTGTTTTTGTATCATATTAATGGATTATTTCCTTGACATGATTCAATTATAACTATGAAATTCAATATTCCCTTATATTTTTTTTTATATAGTGTACTTGCATTTCAGATTCTAGTGTCATTTTTTAAAAAAGTTTTAAATTTAATATGTGTGAATAAAATGTATTTTCTCGACTGCTTAATTAATAGTCAAGACGACTCCAGCACTAATAGACTAAAAGGTTATTGATTAATGAATTACTTAATTGTGGGTATTGTTGTTGTAATTTGATATGTTATGTTGTATGTATGAATGTTGATCGTAGAATGATGCTAACTAGAAATTCTAGAATGATGCTAATTAGAAAAGAAAACTGAAAGAATAATTTATTTCGTCCATGAAGTTCGTCTTATTAAATAAATATAATAAAATTTAGAATATAATTATTCGATAAGAGCATTGAAAACTCTATGTTGATTCGTCGTTATTTTTGTTGCAATTAAAAACCACTCTATGCTGTACGTACGAATATCTTGTGAATGTTAATCATAAGAAAGATACTAGAAAAAGAAGAAGCAATACACTTATGGTCCTAACTACTAGCTTTAGCATAAATACATAATATATATGATGTTCATAATTAGGGGTATAAATGAGTCGAGCTGTTATAAAATGCTCGGTATTCAATATGATATAAAAACTCTTTTGTAAATCGGCTCAAGCCGAGTTTGAACAAATTTTTAAGTTCGTTTTATAAATCAGTCTAGCATGAATGCTATAATAAAGCACAACTCGAATTAAATATTTGATTTTTATATTGATAAGTAGTTTTTATATTTTTTTCATTTTATATGGATATATAATTTAACATGGTCGATTAATGTTCCTGAATAAACTCTGGAATGAACTTAATTAGATATTTGATTTATTGATAAGAAGTTTTAATATTTTTTTTTCATTTTGAATATATATATAATTTATTTAAAATTAATAAATATTGAAACAAAATTATATTTTAATAAAATATATAAATATTATGATTAATTATATTATACTAACTTAAAATAATAAATTTATTAATATATAAAAATAAAATATTTAAAATATTCAATAAATATGTTAATTTTTAAATTTATATGAAACAAAATTATATGTTAATTTTCATATAGTCAAGTTTGTAAAATTCGTAAACAAATTCGTTAGTTTGTGTTCTTTAAACGAGCCAAGTTTGAATAAGATTTTAAGTTCGATAAAAAGCTGATCAGTTCGATCTTGAACTCGTAAAATTTTAAACGAGTTGAACTTGAATACTCCAAAACTCAACTCGGCTCGACTCGATTTTATAATTTGTGTTTGTTTAGAATAGTCCCACCTAATTCTACCTCGACTAAATGAGTTTAATTTGAAATAAAAATGGACATCCCACATTTTAATCTAACTCAATTGGACTGGCCCCGAATCAGTAATCTACCCAATTCTTTATAATTAAGTTGATTCTTTGGAGAAAACTTTATGTGTATCGTTGTTTTTCTCTATATACGTCTCTATTGTAAGTTGATTAAACTAATCATATAATTTGTGAGATACTCCTCGTTAACTTACCCTAATTTTGTTATTTTTTTTTTCACAAGTTGTACCATGTTTCCTCTATAGAATACATGCTCCATGTGATTTTGGATTAAGAAGTAAGATAATCATATCTACCCAGCAACCCATTTCTTTCATTGTGAAACATCTAAACCAATCAAAAATTACACTTTTTTGGTAGAAAGATAGATAAAGAAGTACATTTTTCTCATCAACATGATAATTAATCCCTAAATTTAATTAAAATAAATTCCCTTATGAAGAGTTAATTCTTACCAATTTCAGAGATTTAAAACCTAGTATGATAAAGATCGCATATTATGATAGATAGATAGAGAGAGAGAGAGAACCCTTTTATAGACTAACTTCTTGATTTGCAAACTATACGAACTGCTTTCATACATACGCATCTTACACAATAATAGTTGATATTTTGTTCTCTAATCTCACGAAAATACATTTTGTGGTCATTAATGGTGGAGAATGAGTTAAGTACAATGTCACTACTAAATTTCTCTTCACTCTCAACTCTGCAATTTTTGCATGCACACGACCAATAAGTTAATTAGCCATGGTAGGGTCTATGCCATGTTCGACCGAGAATTTCAATTAATTTTCGTTTCACTATCTTCAACGATGCAACTCCAAGTTGTAGTATTCTTTGATTTAGCGTCAAGTAGTGGCAACAGTCTCGCTTTTACTTGAAGTCTTGTAACTCTGTTTTTGTTGCCATTACAACTTGGTTGTACTTCTCTTTTCTCTCATCTTGCTCCATTCTTTTCTCTCTGCATTCTTGGCTACAAAAAGCCGTGTCTCCCCTGTGAATTATAGACCGATTAGTACTTCCTAACTTGTAACTCACTCGTACTTGGGTCAATTTGAGCTACAGTAGTTTGAATCTTATTAGTGGAACAAAAACAGTAACTTATGAAAAACGTATCTGTACATCCATCGATCATATAATTTAACAAGATCATCAAAAAAGGTATATATTTACTTGATCTGTAGTAAGTACTGTAGTGCATAGGTAAGTTAGAGTCGTCTCCACCGCAAATTAAGAACAAGATTTTATTATTAGTTGTAACTAATAAAACCATTTAGAAAAACAAAACAAACATACCTATACATGTAAATGTCAGTGCCAGAAGGCAAACGACGTGAACAAAGGCCACAAGTGGTCAAGAAATTAGGTAGTTGAATTCCAGAAGAGTTACTTCTCTGGTGTTGTTGGATGTTCCTGGGAGATAACACCATAGAAGCCAAAAACCTTCCATGATCATCATGGTAGTCTCCATTACTAACAGCAACACAGCCGTGATTAGTTGTAACGTAATTATTAGTGCTGATGACAGTCTGTTGGTGATGTTGGTGATCCTGAGTATCTGGGTGATGGTTAGAGTCCAAGATCTCACCGTTAGAGGAGAAGGCAGTCATGCTAGTTGTTCTTCTGATATGGGGACGTGGACGTTTCCCAAGTAACATGGTGGTGAGGTTTGAGGGATAAGAGAGTGAGGGAGAAGGAGAGGGAGGGGATAAAATAAGAAGAAGGGAGACTCAGAGAGCGAATCTTGGCCGTTGCTTGCGGGCTCCGGGTTCTATGAACTCCACGTCACTTCTTTTCCTTTCTTTATTTCACACCCCTTGCTTCTCCCCTTTGCTCTTCTTTTGCCCTTTTCTAATTGAAATCGAAGCCAAAGAAAATGCCAAATGAAAAGCTAATTTTATTTTTCATGATTATAAATCTTAAGGGTTGAAAGTATAATTTCGTAAATTTGATTGAGTTTATACTTCTGATTTTTTTATTATAAATTCTTTGAGTACCAAATCATTCTGTATCATAAATTCATAATTTTGTGATCTATGATTAAAGGAAAAAATGATTCAAATATGTATTAAACCAACTGAATTTGAACAAAATTTTTATCTTGATTTATAAATGAGTCAACTTTCAACACTCTAAAGCTCGTTTTGATTTGAAATCTCATGAATAGGCTCATTTAACATTCATAAACAAACTCTTAAATAAACTTGATTGTATATTTGATTTTTTTATATTAAATATAGTTTTTGTATTTTTCTATCCTTTAATCGGTGTATAATTCATTTGAAAATGAATCAACATCTCTAGTCGGGTAGATCTAGATGTACACCTAAGTCGGTTAAAGAGTAAAGTCAAGTGTATGGAGAAAGAGAGAGAGAGAGAAACCAAAATGAATGAATAAGGCATCAGACTCTCACACATGTTCAGTGGTCATCTGTTGCATTTATATGTCATCATATGTCGAGTATAAACCGAGGCCCATAAGCCCAACATACGAACATCCCCTCCTCAAATTGAACTTGGGAGAAGGGACAACTTGGAAAGAATGGTGGTAAAGAGGGAACTAGGTAGACATTTTTTAAAAAGGTCTGCCAAGTTCAAATAGGAAGGACAAAATGTAGGTAAGACAAAACCAGAAACGACATGATGCCCAATCTGCAACTGTGGTTTTCTTTTTGTAGCGCAAGAAACAAGGTTAGAGCCAAGGAAGATGCAATGACCAGAAACAGATTCCACACATTTTGCCCAATCTGCATCCGAATAAGCACGAAAGGCAGAACCCAAATCAGTAGCATAGAATAAACCATGGTGGAGAGTACCTTTGAGGTAACGAAGAACATGGAGAGCAGCATCCTAATGCACAATGGTAGGTGCATTGACAAACTGACTCAAAGAGTTCACTGCATAAGAGATGTCAGGCCGAGTAAAATTTAAGTAAAGCAATTTACCCAACAAGCCGCGATACTTCTCTAGATCATTGAAAGTAGTACCTGAAGATGTACTCAAGTTAGTTCTAGGTGGAAGTGGCAAATCATCTGGTTTACAACCAGACAGACAAAAGACCCAAAACATATTTGCGTTGGGATATGAAAGTTCCCGCACTAGTGCGAGCAAACTCCACCCCAAGGAAATATCTCACACTGCCCATGTCTTTAATAGTAAACTGCTGGTCTAAGTGCTGCTTTAAAGAAGATATCAGAGAAGCCGAAGCACCTGTGATCAAGACATCATCCACATATACTAACAAAGCCAGAAAAGTATCACCTGATCCTTTGGTAAAGAAACAAAGTGTGAGACTCAATTTTTAAAACTATTATTTTCGATTTTTCTAATAATATAAGAAATGATTTAATAAATAAATCAAAAACAGAGGAGAGAGAAAATATATACACGCTTTTATTTATACTCAGCCCAAAACATTTACACAAAATCAGATACAAAAACGCAAAAGCTGAAATAGTTTGAAAAACAAACCAACATGCGTGTTTATACAAAGATGTACAATCATGTACAAAACTCAAAACACAAAGTAGAAAATCTGAAAATCAACTCCAAAGCCAGACCTCTGACGTAAATCGCTGGAACTCCCTGATCACAAAACTCCGATCCAGTACTGTAGCTACCTACTTTCTGCACATCATTAAACAACCACACAAGGGTGAGTATATACAAATACTCAGTAAGTGATAAGCAGTTTTCTGTTTAAATGAAGTATAGAGGAATTTTGAGTCAGCACGGGTCGTGCTCGATGGACATGAGGTCGTGCTCATCTCTAAATTCCCAACTGGCACGGGTCGTGCCACTTAGAGTATAGGGTCGTGCTCAATACATTTTTCCCAGAAGTCACACAAGCACAGGGCGTGCTATCAAATTGGTTTTCAGCACACTGACGTGCTGGTCAGCACGATGGACGTGCTGGTCAGCACGATGGGCATGCTGAGTTTTAGAAATGCTTATTAAATTTCTATTTTTTAGAATTTAGCACACAACAACATTTCTTTAACTTTCTCACTTAGTTTGGGTATTACTTATACCATTCCACATAGTAGAAAATACCATTTAATTGACATAACATCTTAAGACTAGCCAACATACCAAACATAAGCATATAGAACATGTGTTCTATCAACCAAATCCCACATAGCCATACTCACACAACAACATTCACACAGTAACATCCACACAACATCATCCACACGGCTCATGTATCCACACAGAAAATTCACACAAATTAATCCAGCACACAACATGAATATCCACACAGGAAGTCATCTCATGGCATTTCTGATATATGAATGGACTTATGAATATGAAATGCAAATGCATTTGCACACAGCATGACTTGGGTTTATTTTCCTCCATAGTACACAACAGAGGATACATCTATAGCACATAACAGAGGATTGGCACGCAACCTGAGCACACAACTCTTAGCATATAGCTCGTCAATAAAGACACCACACAGTATGTCCAAGGACAGCACACAACAAGTCTGTATCCTCACAGATCGTGTCACACGAATGAGATGCAACATGTGAATGTATATGCAACATTCGTATAATAGCACACAACATTTCTCACAAAGAAGCACATAGCTCATATCATGCCTAGTATATACTATATCATTCATAGCACACAATATTTGAATAATCAATGCATTTAAACACATCACTCAGAGTGTAAACCACAAAGCATGTTCATCTAATCATATCAGACAGAGCAAACATGATCATAAGATCATTTTAACATACTCAATCCAATCACAAAGCTTCCATATGAATCTTATACTCATCACAAAGCCAACAAATCCGTTATACATGTTTTTATTATCAATTTTTTTGTTTGCATCCTAAACACAGATAAATTAATCATACAGATGCCAAACATAAGTGTAAGAACACTTACCTCGAATATCGTACGAAGTCGGCGTTGGGCTCAATTTCAATCCAAAACTCGTATAGATCCTCTAATACGAAAATAACCATACAGAGGCTGTTAATACACATTTCCCTTATTGATTTTATAATAAAATCATCAAACTCAGCCTTCTATATGTGTGTTCTTAGTTTCACAGTAACCTTCATTAGGAACCAAATCTTCTAACATCCTTCAAACCATGGTTTCAATTATCTAATTCATCCACATGAGTTTCTTAACTCAACTCTAACTCATTAACAAAAATTTACGACTTAACTCAATTTTGTTTCCTATCCATCAGAAATTCTCAACAAGCTAAACTCATATATACATTCAAAAGCAAGAGCATAAGCTTACCTTAATGACTTTTCACTTCAATTCTTGCAAGAAATTAGTTGTTCTTGCTGAAATACTTGCTTAACTCCTTTCTCTCACAGTTTCTAGGGTTTTTAGCTGTTTTTTTTTTGACAGAAAATAGGATTATATCATTAAATCATGAGCCAAACAGGCAAGAATACAATTCGGAGCTATAAAACCCCAAATATGAAAATCCGGAAGAGAACCTCTTGCCCTTACAAGGGAATGAGCAACGAGATT
>CANYCX014275677.1:0-14731 GCA_948193385.1 Breynia disticha f. nivosa | reverse complement strand
TTTTTGGTCCTTTCTATTTTGTCAAATACGAGTAATTAATTACCTTCTGCTATGAACCCATAACATCAAGAGAAGAAGAAGAAAGAGAGAAAAAATGAGAAAGAAAGAAGAAGAGAGAGTTAGAGAGAGTTCTAAAATTAATAATTCATTCATAATGTTGTTGAATTGAAATTACAAACAATATAACCATATAAATTTACAAAAGAAAAAGTAACCGCAAAACCATAACTTATAATGATAAACTGTACAATGTTGTGGGTGGTTGTATTGAGTTTTTACACCTTCTCGTTACGTTCTATTTTTTTCCTTCTCTACACTCCATCTAAACACACTGTTAGTGTCTCGGAGAGTTGTGCAGTCTCTCGACTTACTATCACATTTTATTTGCCAAAATTTTTCTTTTTTTGTTTGAAAAATTTTAGGCAAGGGGTTGGGTTGACCCACAAACGAAGAACAGAGAATATAAAGCATGATGAACCAACAGGTCTAGCCCTGTATATCTCCCCTAACGCCGCTACGGAACCAAGGATCGAATCTGTGCTGATTGCTTCCTTTACCGCTCAACCCACATAGAAAGGGTTATTTGCTAAAATCTAACGTTTCATTGTTCACTTTTCTTCTATTTTCAACCTTATCAAACTCTTATTATTTCGAGGCAGGAACAAGGTCCAGCTTATTCTATTATGCGAAATAAAATGATGCTCCCTCACTATAAGACAAGGCCCTAGCCAGAACTCCAGCCATCCAATAATTTCTTAATATTAGTCTGTACTTTGTAATATGATAACTATTGAATACTCAAAATAATTGACAAAAATGGTGATTTACTAGAAGTTGTACAAGAAACAGAAGTTGTGGAGTAAGTTCTTGTCAAAACTGCAGATCTTGTGCAACCCAGAAAAAAGTCTGAGAATCCACTTTATACTGCTACACAGTTGCTCCTGCTGCAGATACTTGCACCTGGATCTTCTGCAGTTTCTGAATTGCAGAGATGAACAGTTTTGTTGCCATCTTTCTGTTTCTTGTTCCTATAATCCTTTTCTTTGCCTGGGGAAGGAGAAAGTCGACTGTAAATGTTCCCCCAGGATCTCTAGGGCTCCCCACAATTGGCCAGAGTATAACTCTTCTTAGGACCATGAGAGCCAACACTGCTGAAGAATGGATTCAGAGGAGAATACAGAAGTATGGTCCAGTATCAAAGCTAAGACTGTTTGGTAAACCGACTGTTTTTGTCTCCGGTCAGGCAGCAAATAAGCTAGTTTTTGCCAGTGATAGTAGCATCATCAGTAACAGCCAGACGAAATCGGTTCGAGCCATTTTGGGCGAAAGGAATTTGCTGGAATTGAATGGCCAAAATCACAAGCGTATCAGAGATGCACTTATCTCGTTCCTGAAACCCGAATCGCTGAAACGGTATGTAGGGAAAATAGATGAGGAAGTAAGGTTGCACATTCAGATGCATTGGCAAGGCAAGCAAGATGTCAAGGTACTTCCATTGATGAAGACACTGACATTCAACATAATTTGCTCTCTTCTATTTGGAGTGGAGCGCGGAACTCGAAGAGACAAACTTATTGATTTATTCCAAATCATGATAGAGGGAATGTGGTCAATCCCAGTTAACTTGCCCTTCACACGCTACAACCGTAGCCTGCATGCAAGGGCGAGTGTTCAAAACATGGTGATGGAACTGATTAAGGAAAAGAGAGAGGAACTGCGGAAGGGTGTTGATCCTCATCAAGATCTAATCACTTGTTTGCTAAGCATTCGTGATCAGGACAACGAGCAGACGATGACTGATACGGAGATTGCAGACAATGTTGTTTTGGTTATGGTTGCAGGACACGACACTTCATCTGTTCTGATCACTTTCTTGATGCGTCTTTTGGCAGATGAACCTGCCATCTACACATCTGTTCTTGAAGGTAATTAACCGATCCTACATTGCTGGTGCCTTCATCTCTGTTTTCCTCAAAAAGCTCAATAAAATTTTTGGTTGCAGAACATGAATTGATAGCTAAAAAGATCAACAGCGAGTTGTTAAAGTGGGAGGATCTCTCAGAGATGAAATACACCTGGAGAGTAGCCATGGAAACTTTGAGAATGTTTCCTCCCATATTTGCTGGTTTCAGAACTGCTGTAACAGATATAGAGTTTGGAGGGTATCTGATTCCTAAAGGATGGCAAGTAAGTCATAAATATTCATGTTCTTCCATTTTTTAATTTCTGTCAGTTCTTAGTTTCATTTGGCTTATATTCATGCATTTTCCAGATATTCTGGGTTACAGGTTTGACCCATATGGACGCTCAGATATTCCCAGAACCAACCAAGTTCGATCCTACAAGATTTGAGAACCAAACTCCAGCTCCACCCTACTGTTATATTCCATTTGGTGGAGGTCCTCGGATATGTCCAGGATATGAGTTTGCAAAAACTGAAACTCTTGTCACGATTCATCACCTAATCACCAATTTTACTTGGAAAAAATTGTGTTCTGATAATTTCTTCAGCAGGAATCCAATGCCGGTTCCAACCGGAGGATTGCCGATCCAAATTGTGTCGAGAAGACAAATGTGATCCTGGATTGGTTCTGTCTTTGCTTTACAAGTAATGGTAGTTAATTGTTCCATCAATATCTTGAGCACATTCTGGATAGCCATTAGAAACTAAGTAGGAATGCTGATAACATCATTAAAACATGAATAATTTGTAGAAATCTGCTGTCACATGATTAAATAAACATCTTCTTTAGAACTGTGCCATATTACTAATCATTTTGATGAATTTGCTTTTTGAATTTCTGGAATAATTTTTTATCATCATATGTTGAACACTTGAACTCGTTGGTTGTGCTATGCAAATGTACCATGGCTTGTATTTCTTAAGAAAAAAAAAAAGAAAGTAAATTGGTTGTTCACAGTCGAGGTCAACAACAAAATAATTGAACGGAGAATCACTGTCAATCATAATTTGTTGGGTTGATTTGATTTCTTAGAGAGATGAAGAATCACGAAGTGTATAAATTTAGTATAATACATGGTGGAGATGGTTTACAAGCATTTCGGGACAATTCAAAGTGTTCACAACGTTCCAGTAGATTACACGAGCGATTCCACTAGTGTGTAATCAACTCCCTGCAAAAATGATTAGCATGGTGGTCCTCTTTTTGGTAATCCTTTTCCCCTCCGTACTTGTTCTTACCAAGGTTAGAAGAAGCTCGACTGATAATCTTCCTCCAGGATCACTAGGACTGCCATTAATAGGACAAAGCATAAGCCTTCTCAGAGCCATGAGAGCCAATACTGCTGAAGGAATTTCAGAAGAGAGAGCAGAAGTATGGTCCGATATCAAAGCTATGCGTATTTGGTAAACCTACAGTTTTCATTTCTGCACAGACTGCAAATAAGCTTGTATTTGCCAGTGATAACGGCAGCCCAGCCAACGGCCAAACACAGTCAATTTTGATGATTTTAGGTGAAAGAAATTTGCTGGAACTGAGTGGCGAAGATCACAGGCGCGTAAGAAATGCACTCACTTCGTTTTTTAAGCCTGAATCATTGAAACATTATGTGGCAAAAATAGATGAGGAAGTTAGGCTTCATATTCAGATTCAGTGGCAAGGCAAGACAGAAGTATTGCCGATAGGTCTTACCATTGATGAAGACACTTACATTCAACATAATCTGCTCTCTTCTTTTCGGGATCGAGTGTGGATCACGAATTATAAACTGGTTCCAACAGACGATTCTGGGTCACAACCATGACTCAGATGGTTGACAGGATATTTCCAGAGGGCAAACAAGATATCAGAACCAAGCTTCAGTTCTACCATATTGTTATATACCATTTGGAGGAGGTCCTCGGATTTGTCCAGGATATGAGTTCGGAAGGATTGAGAGTGTTTTTTCAGTCCACAATATAGTCACTCATTTCACTTGGAAGAAACTATGTGCAGACAATTTCTTCAGTAGGGATCCAATGCCGGTTCCGACAAGAGGATTACCTATTCAAATCGTGTCAGAGATACATCTATCAGTTTAAAGTCAGTAAACTGTTTCTCTAAATGCTGTTCAATCAATTTCGTTACGAGCTCGGCTTACGGATGGTGTCACGGGACTGTGTTCTGTTGATTCGGGTTTATGGAAATTGGCGTTTCTGCGAGAAGGAGCAATTTTGAATGAATGAACGGAGCTCAAGTCCGGACAATCGATTAGAGAGAGCAGACGATCTCAATGTTTGTAATTCGATGCCTTTATTTAGCACTCGAGGATATTTAATACATCAAGAGTTTGGCATCAAATGAAATGAAAAGATTGCTAAGGCTTCTAAATTATCTAAACTTATGACTCTAAACTACCAAATCCTAATTCAACCAAATCCTAAATTACTAGCAATTCGATGGCCGATCGTATGCTGGTGGCAGTGACGGGCATATCTGGTTCATCTGAGGATAAGGATCCATGGTATTGTAACCTGGTAGTTGCATTCGATACTCCCCTTTGATCTGACAGAACGGGAGCTTCACATCGTCTCCTTCGTTGCACCATATTGGCAGGCGAGTTGGGTCATTTTCAAAGAATCTGAGTGAGTAAGCATCTTTGACCTGCAAATTCAAAAAAAAAAGAACCTGAGTTCTCGCCATTTATGCATGCATCTTGTGAAATGGAATACATCAGTCTTGAGGCACTTACCGTAAACTCAGTAACTTGTACAGTCTCAGAAATGGGACCAAACAGTCCTGCAGCTTTGTACATTTCAAGAACGAAAACAACACATGATGCTGATTTCCCATTACTGTATACCCAGTCGTCGTGCTCAGGAATACTCAAAAGTTGACCAAAACTTAATCCACGGTTTTGAACTTCCACCAGAATATCAGGCAGACTCAGGTCCTATATGGCAGCAGGAAAATCAAATCATTTATCTGTTTCAACAAGTAGAATATGTAATTTGAAGTTCGAATATACCTTAGTCCCAAGTCTCCTGTTCAATGCTTCATTCCACAAGTTAGAAGCATAAGCAGGTTTTAATCGACCCCAAAGAGTCATAAAACAAGCTAACTGTAAGATTGAAGTCGTCAACATTCAGAATGCTGCAAATGTCTGAATTGAAGAAAACCAAAAACTGCAAACTATTATGATGATGATTTGTATACCAGATGATCATTCAAAGGGGGTGGGAAGTTCCCGTCTATGGTGTCTATCCAGCTAAATATCAAGTTGTGATATCCATAAGGTTTCCCTTTCATGCTATTGACATACACCCAAGCCGCGGTTTCATTAAATTTTTGCCATACGTCTGGATGCAGAGGGAGCAGTGCAATCTGTGGATTTGCGTCATCCTGGTTTAGCTCAAATTGCCACCACTCATCCCATGGTACCACAGCAATTATATCATCACCCTACAGCCAAAAAACCGAAAATCATTGACACTCGGTGAAACATAATAGCAAGGAACTGTTAGGAATGCATCCCATATCTAAGAAGTGCAAGAATATTATAACGATATAGATTGTAAATCTTATACAAATCAAGTGGGTTACACAACTTATATTGTTGAGATTACCTGTGCATTCTCTCTTCCTGATTCAGCAACCCATAACTTTCCTTGAGAATCCCTTAAACAAACAGCAGTATGGCCAGCAAAAGCTCCAGTGACCCATTTCTCCAAAGTTTCAAAACCACCCCATCTCCCACGAATTTTCGATATTGCAATAAAATCTCCAGAATTGATATCAGCAGGATCGATATTAGATACCCATGCCGGCTCAGGACGGTGATCAAATGCAGCCCCCATGTGCTTCTCAAGGAACTTAATGTTAGCATTTTCACCCCATTTAGTGTTCGTAAATAATGGGAAGACTTCCCACATTGCTTTAAGTGTTCCAAGCAATCCTGCGTGCAGGATGAAAACTGAAATTCCCTGTGTCTTTACCTGATTTTAATGCAAACATAAAGGCACATAAGTGATCACAATTAGCTTAAATAATAACACTAGAAATAGAGATGACAACGAGGACGGGATCTCCAGGGACCCCTTCTCCTATCCCCGTCCATAAAACTCCGAACCCAAACCCATCACCTCTTCTGTCCCATTCCCATACAAGGTCAAACAAGAATTACCAGTCAAAATTGAAACGGAAAACGAATACTCCGCAACATTTGAATTCAGTTGTCATCCCTAACTAGTGAATTCAGTTGTCATCCCTAACTAGAAACGACAAAAGATTGCCACTTACATAGTCATATTCAGCCTCTCCTTCCCAAGCTTTTATCTCCAACTTGTGCTTCCGAGATAAAAAATAATAATCCCATGTTACTCGATAAGGAGTGGCAAAAATATAGAGATCAATGCATGTCCAGCTATGAGCCTTCTTGACCTACATTAATAAACATGTTATAGAAGTTAAAAGATGATCATCAATTCTGCAACACCCAGGTCACAAATCCTTAACAGTTCGTTTGTATGGAGTGTTTTGAAGGCGAAGGAAGTATAAAATCTTCCTTCTTTTTATTTGAATAATTTTTTTAAGCGGGAAGAAAGTGTGAGTGAAACTAAAGCTAAAAAATAAATTATTTGAAAAATATTTGTCTATAAAAAATTAATTTCTGAATTTTATTTTTTAAATTTTTTTGACAACTACATAAAAAATAAAATTAAAAATATTTTTTTATGTTTATTTTGATAAGAAGGAAAACATTTTTACGGGTGAGAATGCGAGAATGATTATAAATTTGGAAAATGTAATTCCATGTTTAATATGAAAGAATATTTACTTTCAAAATAACTTAAAGTGGCTTTAATTTTCATTTTGATTACAAGTTCATTTTCAATTAACTTACTTTTCTATCAAAACAAACGTAAAAAAATTAAAAAAGAAATATTTTCTGAAAAATAAAATTCTCGAAACAAACAGATTCTAACCTTATTTTTTAGTTACACCTCAAATCAGAGTGTAAATAAATATAATAAAATTTTAATGCCATTTTTTTGTTGTTATCTTTATTAAAATTAAATAATCTTAAAATACCTTCTTATTTCACAATAATCTTAAAAAGTCAATCTTTAACCTTAATATGAAGAGTACCACCCCCAAACGGACTACCACTGTTGTTATTAAACTCCATCCAAGCCGTATTCTCACGAAAACAAGCACCGCTCCACTCCACCGGGCCAGATGTAGAAGACTGAGCTCCAACAAATGTGGGCAACAAGTCCACAGGACTGTTCAAATACTTCAAAACAGGCCACGAAAGCTGTGGCGGCAATAATGGCAACACATCTTTCGGGCGAAATGGAACTGGAAAAGATTGCGCTGTAGATACGAGAAAGAGTGTAATGGTTAAAGCTCTCAATGGAAGAGATGGATCCATGAAGATGGAGTTGGTGAGGTTTAGTGAGACACAGTGAGGATGATGGGATTCCTTTTATAGACAAGTTTTGAAATGGAGAATTGAAGGGAAAGAGGTGTTGCATTTTCTGTTGTGTTGATGTTCAGTGTATTTTCAGTTGTGCTGATGTTCAGTGTATTTGATCAGTGACGGAATCGGAAAATTATTTATAGACAATAATTTTCTATATTTGTTATTATTGTTTTAATTGTATTTAAATTGTTATGGTCAATGATTTGATAAAAGTAATGATATACTTATATGAAAATAAAAAGAGCTAAAAAAAATTATACTGAAAAAACTGAGAAAGTATTAAGAAAGTTTACAATATATTATAATTCATTACTTCAATTGCAATTATTATAATTAAATTAAAATGCAATCCAGAACGTAATAAATTAACTAAAAATTTTATCTCTAAATCTTATTTTATAATTGTGTTAAAATTTATTGAAAATTTAAATTCAACATTAAACTCTAAATCTTATTTTATAACTAAATCTCGTTATCAGTATCGATGTATATATTTTCAAACAAAGCCAACCTGCCGATTCTATCATTCCATCTTACAATCCATTGAATAGCGAAGCTAAAGTTGTCAGTGTCTGTGGGTGAGTTTTGTTTTGAACATTTTAATGATATTCAACGGGTGGAGATGTCGAATGATTGTTATTTATATGGTAAAATAATTTTAATTTATAACTCAATTTTTTGTATTATCAATTTCCATATATTATTTTCTCTTATTAGATGTGATTAGAATTGTAACTGCTATTAAAGATATAATTAAGTCTTGTAACAGAGGTCAAACAACCAAAATAGTGAAACTTCAACTTGAAAATAAGGTGTTAGTTTTATAAAATTTATTCATATTAATTTTTTTACTTCTTTTTATTATATATTTAATTTAAAATTTTTTTAATATTATTTTTTCAGGAAAAAAAAACTTTTTTAGATTGCACAGGAGAGAATTTGCTGATATGTTGGAATCTTAGATTGGTGATAATAAGAATCTCATTATCGTGCTTCTAACAAGTGCCAAAATCAATCGTTTTAGTAGTATTTTTTCACGAACTAAATTATTTATTATAACATTAAAAAATTTTATTAATATATTTTTTACTTCAATTAAGCATATTTCTGTCAAACGCATTTGCAATGATGAAAACAATGTATGAAATATTACAAAAAAATGTAATATATAAAGAAGTATTCAAAAATTTGTAATAAATTATTTTTTAATGTAATTTTTACTTATTTATTAATTATTTTAATGTAAATAATTTTATTCAATATAGTTTAATATAAAATAATTTGTATAAAATTTTAAAATTATTATTATTATAATAATACACATCACCCCGTTGTATTGCGCGACTACTGTTGTTAGTTGAAGTATTAAAAAATTAAAAAGAATATGTCGTCATATTTTGATAATCTCAAAAAAATATTAGGATGACAATAAAAGAAAGACATTAATTTTCTGTATTTGCCAAAGCCCTAGTTGTATTTGTGCTATTTTGGTCAAATGATTTGATGGAGTAATATTGTGCTTCTTATATCAAAACAAAATGAGTTAGAAACTTTGTACAGAAAATAACTAAAACAAAATATTAAGAATATATTATAATTTATTACTTCGATTGTATCTATTGTATCATTTTTTTATTTATATTAAATCGAAATTCAATAAATTAACTAAAAATTTTACTTAAACTAATTGCTCTAAAATTTGATTTTTAATATACAACAGAAAGGTTAAACCAATTAAATTAATTGAACTACTAAAAAATTAAAAAAGAATATGTAATCATATTTTGATAATCTCAAAAATATTAAGATGATAATTAATGAAAGACATTAATTTTCTCTATTCGCCACCACTTGTATTTGAGTTGTTTTGGTCAAATGATTTAATGGAGTAATAATGTGCTTCTTATATTAAAATAAAAAGAGTTAGAAACTTTTGTAAATAAAATAAATGAAAAAATAATAAAATATTTTAAAATATATTAATTCCTCCGTCTCATAATAGGTGTCGTTTAAGATTTTATACTTGAATTAAGAATAATATTTAATATGTCTTAAATTTGTGTTCAATTGACTATTATACTATTTGACTTGGGCACATTGTAAAAACAACTATATTAAATTTGCATGAGAAATATAAAATCAATAAGGTTGTTTTGGAAAAATTTATTTAATATTGCATTGGTAATACTAAACGACATATAATATGAAAAAACACAACTTTTCTAAAACGATAATTATTGTGGATGAACGGAGCATAATTCATTATTTCAATTGTAATATTTATATTTAATTAAAATTAATCCAAAACGTAATAAATTAACTAAAAAATTTTAGTCAAGCTAATTGTTCTAAATTTTGATTTTTAATATATAACAAAAAAATAGACCAATTAAATTAATTGAAGCCCTAGAAAAATTAAAAAGAATATGTCAAGTCATATTTTGATAATCTCAAAAAAATTAAGATATAATAAAATACAATCCACATAATCTACAAAAAACATAAATAAAAAACTACTCTTTAATATATTTATTATATGATGTAAATAAAATATTTTAGTAAATACTTATTTCCTTACATTATTAAGACAAGATAAATAATTTTTTTATTTATTTCAATATCGATCTTTAATAAACATTGTGTAAATGAAGAACATGATTTAGTTGAAAGTTAGAAAGTTAGTTGACTTCGTTTGTTTGGAGGAATTTATTTTTTAAAAAAATATTTTCTTAATTTTCAAACATTTGTTATCAATAAAAAATAAGTAAATAATTATAACTTAAAAATAAAAAAAATTATTTAATTATATTTCTTATCTAAAATATAGAATTATATTTTTTTAGATAAAAAAATTCTTATCTAAAATATAAAATTATATTTTTATTTATATTTTTAAATATTTAATTATAAAATGCAAAAAAAAATTAAGATTTTAGAAAATATGATTTAAAAATATAAAAAATATTTCCAAAGGAAATTAATTTCCACCAAACAAACAGAGCACCAAACTTATAATTTTCTTTTTTGTCATACCAGAAAAATGATTTCCTAAAACAGTACAAATCTCAATTTTATCTTATGTAATGTCAAACAACAAATCAACAAATAACAACACTGAAAATTTTGAAAATCCACAAACAAAAATAAACCAAACATCCATAATCAGCAACAAATAATAAACAAAATACTACTCTTTGATTTATTCTTCTCCTTAATGTTGGTCTTTTGGATTAATAATAATAATATTGTTTTTGAATTAAAAACCGTCCACTTAATTATCTTATTAATTGTGGACCTAATCTTCTATATAAATATATTAAAGCTGAAACATTACAGTAACCCACAATGCACCATTTGATTTTTTTTAATTTTTTGTGATTTTGAATTATTTTTATTAAAATAAACTAATTATTAATGCTCTTTCATCAGTTTTAGGAGGAAAAAACTTTTTAACATTTCAAAGCTACCTCTTTATCTTACCACCTCTCTCACAAAACGGAAATTCTCATATAATTACCCATAAAATGCATTGACACTTTGACTTCTTAAAAATATACCAATCTCTGCCTCCTTCCCACTCCACAACGTTTGACTCCTCACATACTCACCTTCCCTCACATTTTCAACCATCTCTCCTCTCCTCAAGGGTGTTTCCGCGATCCACAACTTCAACTTGACCTTCCATCACGGATGATGCCCCTAATGTTGGCATGGATGATGTTCAACATCGTAAATTGTTTGAGTATGCATTTGATCTCCTTTTTACTTTTTAGTCTTATGTTGAGTTGGGTAATCATTATTAGTTTTTTTAATAAAATTTTAAAGCCCTTTTGATTTCTTTTGCAGACGCATTTTGTGGATGAGAATGGTGAGGTTTTGAATTAGTAGAGTTGCAATTAAAATTATTTTGATGTTGTTGATGGATATTATGATGAAAACGATCGTTTTAACAGTTTTTGTCAATTTGGATATTTTGATGTTGCTTACGGATTAAAATTAAGCTTATTGATTGATGACACGTAATCCTCCAATGCCATGTTTCTATAGTGATTTACTTATATTATCTCTTTAGTTTTTGTTGTTTCGTCTGTGTTATATCTTTGTTTTGTTGTTATATTTTTTTCTCTTTTCTTACAGTGCTTCTTAATCCAAAGGTATTTAAAAATAGAGTGGATACTACTGTTGATGCTGTTAAATCTCACCAAATAACTGACACTCAATCTTCTGCAGTAGCTCAAAATAAAGCAAAAAAGCTCATTCCAAAGTTTTTTATAAGAGGATATACAATGATGTTCAGAATATATTGGCTTATGGTTAATAGTTCCAATTTATATTAATGAATAGTTTGATAGAATCATTTGCTTACTATATCATATTTAAGGTGTTAACTAAATTTTTTAAATTTGGGATTTATAAGGGGCATTACTTAATCAAGCATTGGAAATCCCAAATAATGAAAGTAATTTGCTGTGAACATGAAGTTGATGACAGGGCATGCGATTCAAAGAATTTGAATCTAACATATATTGTGAATTTTGTTCTTTGAATTCAATTTTCATGCTCTCTTATTTTATATTCTAATAAGTTTTCCATCTTTTGCAGGTAAATTCGGCTATAATATCTCTCGAGTAGGAACTGAAAACCCGCTCGGTCGGTATGTTACCTCCCACCAGAGTATGTTTCATGACTTTAAAGAGTCTTTTTGTTTGCTATTGCTTCAGATATTAGGATACACAGGTAGAAATAATATGTATATGTATTATTTATAGTTGGCAAAACAGAACTATTTGGAGCACTACAAAAGCACCATTGTATGGAACCAAAAGATTTGTGTGAATATGACTTGAATCCCCAAGATCATTACTGTCACGAGAACCATCGCTTGAAAATGAATCAGCAACCAAATCTGTATCTAAATCTGTTGCATTTATCGTATTATGAAAGTATGCTGGCCATGGGAGAGGAAGAAACAATAATGACTTTGAACCCATCTAAATCTATACGCTGCACACAAGCCCGAATTCAATTTTTGTTAGTATTTAAACTCATTAGTTTTACATAAATTATTACAATATATTAAAATACAATCTTATTATTCAAATTAAAACTCATTACAACTATTTGTAAAAAAAAATTACAATATAATATCTTGCAAAAATAGCACAGTCTGTTCGAGCGCAGTTTTTCGACTAGTTTCATAAATAATAGGAATAATTACATCCAGTACGGTAGTTACTTTTTATATTACATTAACTTCAAGGAATGAAGCTTGCTGGAATAATAAGAGGATGGGCATTACAGAATGAATCAACCTGATTAAACTCATTTTCTTGCAGTGGAAAAATAGAAGCAGCAAGCCTGGTGGTTAGGAGGAGGGAGCCATGGCTAGACTGTCAGATACGAAGTCAAAATGGCAACGCCCACCAAATGGGATGCTTAAAATAAATTGTGATGCGGCAGTATTTGGTGATTCAACGAGGAGTGCGGGAGCTTGTGTGCTGCGAGATCATGTTGGAACATTTGTTGCAGCTAGGAGTTTCTGTAAATCTATGTTGCTGGATGCCCTTCTTGTTGAAGCTATGTCAGTTAAGGAGGCTTTGAAGTGGTGCCATGATTCTCAATTGCAGAGGGTTATTGTTGAAACTGATGCCCAAATGGTAGTGTCTGCTTTGCAAGTAGAGATGACAACGGGGACGAGAATCTCTGGGGACCCCATTCCCCGTCCCCGAAATCCCGAACCCAAACCCATTCCGTTCCCGTCCCCGTCGGGATGGTATTTTGGATATAATTTATATATTTATATTACATATATGTTATTATTATTATTTATATACTAACAATAATGACTTTGAACCCATCTAAATCCATACCCATTCCGTCTCTGTCCTCGTCGGGTTTTTGGTATCCCCGCGGGGATCCCGATACCCGCTTTAATACTAAAATTTAATTTTTTTGAAAAAATATATAAATAAAATATATATATAATTTAAATTTTAATAATTGGAATACAATTTTTTTTAAAAAAAATAATTATAGATACATATATATACATATATAAAATAATAGTAATAACATATATGTAATATAAATATATAATTAATATATATTAACGGGTATGGATGCAGGTATTACCCGACGAAGACCCCGACGGGGACAGAGACGAGGATTCCCCGCAGGGATGGAGGTAATACCATCCCCGCCCCGTACCCGATTTTTTCAATCGGGGAATCCCTGTCTCCGTCCCCGTACCCGGTCAAACCGGGGATTCCACGGTCAAAACGGGGACAGGGAACGGGTTCCGGGTTCAATTGTCATCCCTATTTGCATGATGGAGGAATGACAAATTCTTTATTTGTTTTTATTATCCAAGATTGTCTGTATTTGTTTTCCTTGTTAAACGAAGTGTCGGTACAATATATAAGGAGATCAGCGAATGTGGTGGCTCATACGCTAGCTCGAGCCTCAGATTCTTTGTCTAATTTCAGCTAATGAAATATTAATCCTCCATTTTTCCTCATTTCTACTTTGAAGCAGGACAGTTGGTGATTAATGAAGTTTATTTTATTTCAAAAAAAAAGTTGGGCTGCTTTTATTTGCATTTTAGTACTCTTTCTTAAACATCACAATCCAGATCTTTTTTGCATTCTTGTAACTCTTTTCTCTTTTTTATTTCAATTCTTCTCATTTTATTTCTTATTTTTATCTCTTATAATCTCTCCTTCATACTTCTTACTCATCTTCTACAAATACCCATGTGTATATCAGTTACTTAATAAAAAAGATATTATTATGATTGTAAAATTAATTTTTATCATTTCTTTTGTTTTTTACGCTATTATTCTATTTTTATTGTGTTTATTGTAAGTTGGAGTTTTTTTCTAAGTAATTATTGTACATATATTTTATGTAATTTTTTTCATTTTTTCTTGCAATATTATTTGATTTTTCTACATATATTAGCTTACTATAAATTAGATACAAAATTTATGTTAAATAGTTATATGTCGTGTTTTTTATTATTTTTAATGTTTTAAATATAATTTGTAACGTCCTGGAATTAGTTAGAATGAAAATATAAAAAAACGGACTTAAACGGAGTCAAATTGTGGCGCCAAAAATCCTCAAAGTTCATTTTTAAATAATTCCTAAAACGCGCTATATTTTTTTTTTCATAAATGCGGAAGCTGGTAAAACATTTAGAACAATATGTGAATAACCGGGTTACATGCCATTGAAACCATTTTCATAAAAGATAAATATACATGCATGTAATCCATACAATCAAAACCCTAAGAGCTCGACCCTC
>CANYCX014273352.1:0-13582 GCA_948193385.1 Breynia disticha f. nivosa | reverse complement strand
TATTTTTTTCACCAAAACGGCACGCCACGCGTACTTCTCTTTCCACTGCGCGTTCTTTCAAATTTTTAGATTTCTCCGATTTTTCTTCGATCGTTTCGTGTCAACCTTATATCAACCTTTGATCAACCTTTATATAATGATATTGAAACACTTATTAATCATAATTTACTTCTAAAATTTCCCAGAATGTTACATTCAGAGCATGTATGATCGCAGCTAACTCCAAGTCATAAGTTGGGTAGTTAGCCTCATGCGGTCTCAACTGTCGTGAAGTACATGTAATCACCCTACTATACTGCATCAGTACTCCACCTAACCTAGCTCCAGAAGCATCTGTATAAAGCACGAAACCACCTCTCTGAGAAGGTAACATCAACACTGGAGCTTCACCAATCTCTTCTTTAACTCGTGAAAACTATCTTCGCACTTGTCATTCTAGAATTCCAGACAGACAGAGTATTCTTACGCAATAAAGCTGTCATCGGTCTAGCAATCCTCGAGAAGTCCTTGATAAATCTACGATAATAGCCTACTAGACCGAGAAAACTTCGTACCTTAGTAACGGTCTTAGGAGCTTCCCACTCTTGGATTGGTTTTATCTTACTAGGATCAGATTTCACTCCCTCTACTGAGATCACGTGTCCTAGAAAGATAACCTCTGACATCTAGAAGTCACATTTGCTGAATTTAGCATAAATATCTTTTTTAAGCAACCTGAGTATAATCTTCAAATGTCATCTATGTTGCTCTTTATCTCTCGAATATACCACAATATCATTGATAAATACCACAACAAACTGATGTAAATAAGGCTGGAATACCTTATTCATCAGTGCCATAAAAACTACTGTGCATTCATCAACCCAAATGGCATAAATATGAATTCAAAATGCCCGTAATGGGTCTTGAAAGCTATCTTCTTAATAAAACTATCCTCAACCCTCAGCTGCTACTAACCTGACCTCAAGTCAATTTTAGAGAATACTGTAGCTTCTCGCAGTTGATCTATCAAGTCATCTATCAGTGGCAGCGGATACTTGTTCTTTATGGTCACCTTATTCAATTGACAATAGTTGATACACAATCACATACTACCGTCCTTCTTACGCACGAATAACACCAGTGCTCTCTAAGGTGAAGCACTCGGTCGTATCCAACAACTCCTCTAATTGTCTTTTCAACTCCTGTAACTCAACAGCTGCCATTCTGTAAGGTGCAATAGATATCAATACAGCACCTGGTATCGTCTCTATCCAAAAATCAGCCTCTCACTATGGTGGTAATCCAGGTAACTCGTCTGAAAACACCTTGGGATAGTCACGTACGACCTATACATCTTGCACCTCTAACTTTGGTTGATTCACATCAATCACTGATGCTAAATAGGCATAAAAAAACCTCTCGAATCCACTTTGTAGCTATAACTACTAAAATTAAGCAAGAAGGAATAATCTTCCTCTCGCTCACCAATAATACCTGTCTCTCACCGTCAACCTTAATAATAACCTCTTTCGTATAATAGTCGACCATAGCTCGATTCTTGGATAGCCAATCCATCCATAGGATGATCCCAAACTCATCCATCCGCAAAACAATCAAATCATCCATGTACGTCGACTCCCCTATCCTCAACTCGCAGTGTCGCAAAATATGTCGTACTATCACAGTACTACCAGTAGGTATAGATACAACAACTATGTACCAGAGCTGGTCGATATTACCCCTTATCCGCTCTACGACACTCTCATTAATAAAAGAACAAGTAGAACCCAGATCAATTAGTACTAAAGTAGGATAGGTAAAAATAGAAATAATACTGATGATGATGTTCGGATCCTCTACTGCCTCATCTCAGGTCATGGCATACACTTTAGCCTGTGGTGCTGACTCTGCAGGTGTTGTGGAACTGCCAACTGTACCCGCTGCACTTGAACCACTAGCTCTGCCCCTAGAGACTGATCCTCCTCTAGAAGCAGACCCTGAACCACGTCCTTCAACCTCAATAATAACCTCTTTCATATAATATTCGACCATAGCTCGATTCCTAGATAGCCAATCCATCCCTAGAATGATCCCAAACTCAGCCATCCTCATAACAATCAAATCATCCATGTACGTCGACTCCTTTATCCTCAACTCGTAGTGTCACAAAATATGTCGTACTATCATAGTACTACCAGTAGGCGTAGATACAACAACTGTGTACCCGAGTTGCTTAATATTACCTCCTATCCGCTCTATGACACTCTCACTAATAAAAGAACAAGTAGAACCCAGATCAATTAGTACTAAATTAGGATAGGTAAAAATAGAAATAGTACCAGTCATGACATTCGGATCCTCTATTGCCTCATCTTGGGCCATAACATACACTTTAGCCTGTGGTGCTGACCCTGTAGGTGCTGTGGAACTGCCAGCTGTACCTGCTACACTTGAACCACTAGGTCCTCCCTTGGAGACTGATCCTCCCCTAAAAGCAGACCCTAAACCACGTCCACCTCTACCTCTGCCACTGCCACTAGCTACCGTAGTACGAGCCTCACCTGTACTACTCTGTTTTGAAGCACTGCCTCCCTGAGACCCCTGTCTCTGTGGACAATCTCTAGCGAAATGTTCTGGATGACAACATTTGTAATATAACTATCTCGTATCTCTACCGGTATAAGAACTTGTATCCCTGCTCAGATTAATAGGAGGTCTGGTGGAATGACACCTCCCACCTCCTGCTCCTCAGCCTGACTGTCTACTAGCACTATCACTTGTATCTCGAGGTGGTTTTGAATCTGACTTCTTCTTTTTCTGCTACTGCTGAGAACCAGAACCTGACATCCTCTTTTGCTTTCCTTCTTCCCTATTCTCTTTCTTATGACCCTCTGTCTCTAACTCCTCTACCCTGATGGCAGTCTCAATCAGCAACTCATATGTTGGTGGTTTCACAGCAATCCTATTGTGAATAACATATCTTAAACCTCTCTCGAATCTGTCTCTCCTCTTCTAATTAGTGTCAACATCCTCTGGAGCATAACGAGACAAACGAGTAAACACTACCTCATACTCGGTAACTGACCTATCCTGTTTCTTCAACTCTAGAAATTCTATCTTTTTCTTTATCAAATACAACTGAGGAGTATACTTATCAGCAAATTTCTTCAGAAAGTCATCCCAAGTCAGCACTGGAGGATCTTTTTGACTGCCTAGAACTATCTTCCACTAGTGCTAACCCATTTTCTCTAACAAAGAAGTCGTATACCTCAACTTCTGCTCTGGATTACACTGTAGGTGATTGAGAATCCTCTCAGTATGCTTAACCAGTCCTCGGCCTCAACTGGATCCGTAGTGCCCTCAAATACTTTCGCCCTCTGTTTCTAAACTTCTACAAAGTTCTTATCAATGGTCAGGTTTGATTTACTTCCTAAACCTTCCTCCTTCTCTATTTCTCTTTGCTGACCCTATCCTTGATTTTGTATCATCTTTTGGATCATCTCCTAGAATGGTGCATACATAGAGTCATACGAGGGAATAAGCATTGTAGGTGGTATTGGCTACTCTGGAGGCACTGGGGATACTGGTACGGACCCTTGTCCTCTGACTGAATCTTTGGACTCGACTGTGTGATCAGGCAATACATCTCTAGGCTCCATTTATTTCAGAATCAATTTCAAACTTTTAAATTTTTCAAATCAACACACAGGATTTCTAATTTATTGGTACAATCTGCAAAGAATTTAACCCTGCTCTGATACCACTAAATGTGGAGCTCAAATTTTAAAAACAAAAACCCAAATTTTTGCCCATCTTCAATTGTATATCATAAAATATGATAAAGAGATATGAGAGAAAGTAAAGACATTATATAAACCCTCAGCCTAAAATCTATTTAAACTCACATGCGGAAGCTGTAAAAAGTTTGGAAAACAAAACCAAACTATATATACAATATATGTACAATGTATGTACAAAACCATCATCTGAAAAACTAAACAACCAGAGCCAGGCCTCTCACCAGTATCGTTATCTGCCTCTAATCAAGACGACTCCGATCCAAATACAGCTACCTACGATCTGCACAATATTTCAACATTCAAGAAGGCGAGTATACAAATATACTCAGTAAGTGGAAATTAGAATATTAAATAAATGAAGTGCAGGGGAATAACGCGAGATCATACCAGATGAATACGGGGCGTGCTCATGTTAACTTCCCTGTTGGCATGTCATTCCAATTACAACACGAGTCGTGCTGAATGAATACTTTTCCAAGTAACACGATCATGCCACTTTTGAGCACGAGGGTGTGCTCATAATCAGTCCCAGATTACTCAACAGCACGGGGCGTGTTGGTCAACATGTGGGAATGATGAGCTTCTGACTTAGCTCAGTCGATTCTGTTTTTCCATAACTTTGAGTATTTGTTAAAGGTGTTGCTTTAAACACATTTCCAGTGTTTTACATGTACTATTTGTACATTCATCTAACAATCAAACTCATCACAAGAGTTAAATCAAAGAAAGCATATAAATACTCAACTAAGCATACAACATACAACATATATGAAATCTCATCATATAAACCTTAAATTTAAACATACTAGCATTCATAATTTAGTAAACAAGAATCAAACATGTTACAATGAATGCCAAACTCATATGTGTGCATATGAATGCGATGCAACACATACAATAATGTCGAATGCTAGGGGCTTACATCAATTTTAATCATTGGCATCTCACCAGCATCGAGAATCTCTCTCGGCATCACAAATCTCACGTGGAATATCATCAGGATCTCACCGACATCGAGAATCGCTCTCGGCATCGCGAATCTCATGCGGAATAATAAGGCCCAGTGTGACACAATCATGCAACACCAATGAATGAATAATGCACTAAAATGGCCAAATAATCTTATATGTACACTCAATAACTAAGCAAATCACATGCTCTCAAGAAAATCTCATGCTCAACATAATCCATAAGCAAATAAGCAATCACACATGCTTTCATATGCTTAATATAAACACAATATCAACTTGATATCAATGAGCTTACAAACACCATTCACATATCACATATGAATCAACAAGACAATATAAACATGCTTATAATACACAAAGTAAGAAATACAATTCAAGCTTTAAATCAAGTTCATAAGAACATATTTATGGGCATTCACATTCTTTATTTCCAAACTTTTAAGCTTATTAATGTTTTATTCAATTCTTTTCAAAAACTTAATTTCATTAAGTATTAAAAACTTACACAAGCACTAATCTATAGTACTTAAGGTTTGTAAGTGGAAACCACTTACCTAAAAAAATGTGCACTTTGCACCACTCTAGCACCGACTAACTTACGGTCCAAATCGTCTAGATTCTCTTAGAACATCAATTTCCAGCAACCAAACTCAAATCCTAAACCTTATAACACCATATTTTAGCAAGCTCAATATACATCTTAGCCAAAAGAAGGACAGTTCTTATCGTAGAGGACTTCTTGCTTGATTCTTGCAAGAATTTTGATGGTTTTTCTTGCTCAAATCAGTGGTTGAAATGTTTCTATGGTTTCTACACTTCACCTGCTAGCTTCCTTGTTTTTGTTTCCAAATGAATCAATTGATCACTGCACTGTTTGATTAATTCCAGAACACACGACCTCGAGCACCGGTCGTGGTACAAGTCGTGCCGTGAAATCTCAACACGTGCTTCTGTTCAATCGTGCACGAGCTCATTTTTAATTTATTCAACACTAGTCATATTGCTTTTCTAGACACGAGCATGATGTCGTGCTCTTTAGCACACATGAGCACGAGGGCGTGCTCATGACCGTGCTCTTGGCAATTTTCTGCAGAATTTTCTGCACCCTACTGAATCGATCCGATTTGCTTATGTTTTAAGTTATTTTTCATATAACTAATTTGTATAAATTTCAAGACGTTACAATTCAGATTTTACTCAACTAGAATTGATTTTACTTAAGTAAAATGTTAATTTTCAGCTTTTGTTCAATTAAGCTCAAAGCTCTAATTTGACTTCTCCAACACTCTTTTATGAACATTCCTTTGATTTTAAACAATTTTCCAATCCTAAGATTAGTCCTTATCAATTTCATTATTTCACAAATTATCAAAACATAATGAGGATCTTAATGTTTACCACCATTGGGGTGACAAAAACAACAATCAAAACACCATAAAAATCAATCAAGATCACACCTTTAACAAGGATAGCAACATATCATGATATAAAAATCAAAATTTTATGTAAAAGACTTAAACTTTAACAATAAAAGAGAGGATTTTATAACTTAAGAGATGGCCAAATTTCTTCACCAAGAAATAAGTAACTGCAACCACAATATCAAAATTAAGGCTACTTTCAAGACACCAAAGGATTCTAAATGTGAGCCCTTTGCAATCCTACACATAGAATCAATTAGCAATAGTGTTCTAGCACTAAAAAACTGATATCACCTTTGAAGTGGCCCTTGAATGGTTTTTTCATAAATCTAACCCACAAACAACCTCTAAATCTCTCCTTACTTTGGTTAAAAGATGAAGAAATCAAATCTAGGGTTTTGGTATAGGATGGTTTGAACAACATTGAAAGAAGAAGGAATAAGGTGAAAACTAGGTTTAATTTTCTCTCTCTTTTCTCACCCTAATCCTCTCGAGTGTGGCTGGCCATGTGTGTTTGAATGGGTTCAAATTACTCAATTTTATCTATCATATATCTTCTTTAAAAGAGCATAATTATCCATTTTATTTTTTTCTCCTCTTAATTAATTTTAAGACTACAGTATCCATATGGATAAGTTATGTCTTCAACATTAATTAATCATGTTGTGCTTCCTAATTTATGTGTTTAACAATTTTAGAACCAATTGCCAAAATTGGCCAAATTGCTTTATCTAGTCTAATGACTAGAATGGCTCAAGGTGAAATTCTAATTTTGCCCTTCTATGTTCTATTAGTTTGTGTACGATCTTATAGAAGTATTTAATAATGGTAATGAATTTATTAATTCATAAATCATAGACAGCCTTTAGTAAGACAATATGATCATCTAAAATCAAACAATTGACGAGCGGTGTCAACAATCTCAATGCAACTCAAACTCTTTCCTTGACCTCTGATTTTATGATTTTGCATGTCTTTAACATCCTTATTATATGCTAAATCACTTTCTTGATCTTTATGACAAGGTTGATAAGTTCAAATGAATGATCTTATCATTTCATTTGGGTTCAACCACACCCTTTCTAATCTTGTCTATCAAATGATCAATGATATCTTATCTCTTTACAAGAGGGTCAATCAATTTACTTTGCTCCTACTTCTACTTGCAATCCATAACATATGCTATCATACCCATACTAGTTAGGCTTTTAAGGTCATGTTACGCATGTGTCAAAGTATACCGAATATCACATCTCTATCCTAATCTATACTTAGTGAAATAAACATGAAAATTAAGAATAAATCGAATGAATCAATTTTAGAAATGTGTTGGACTAAGAATTTATGCGAATATGTGTATGAATCAGTGTCAGAAATGAACATGTAAATTTTAGATTGTCAACACGGTGAGCCTATCGTCGGATATGATGGCCGTGTTCCTAGAAAATTATGAGCACGACCTTCTTCAAGTATGAGCATGACCGTGTTGCTGAAAAATGATGAGAAAAATGTTCATATTGTTTACCACGGTGATTGTGTGGATCAGCATAGACCGTGTCATAAAGGAAGACAATCGTGCTGATTTGGCATATTTCTATAAACTTGAAAGAAACAAAGCATGAGGTGGCAAATTTTAAAGTTTTAAGCTAGCAAATGCTATCTTCTACTTCAAATACGTAAAATCCAAAAACAAAAACCTTTCCAAATTGCAAAAAACCTTAATTGAGCACCATTTTCCACCTATCATCATACTAAAAACAAAGAGAGTAAAAGGGAATCAATCAAAAACTCATAAAATTCAGCTAATAAGGTAAGTGAATCAAGAGTTCAATTTTGTAAATCTAAGAAGTCATGTAAGGATTCGAATAAGAAAGTAAATAAATATGAGTCTTGGGTTTATAAATCGATTAAATGAATGAAAAATGTAATCACACATAATATACGATGTACCATATAAATAATTATGTATAATGTGATATATATAGTTGTTTATTATGTATAGGATGACAGATTAAGCGACAGGATTTGGATTGGAACCCGAGAAACTTCGAGTACTTCAATTACTCAGGTGAGTAATCTAACTCACTTACATGTGTAGTTAATTACAAAATATTTATATATTATAAGTGTGTGTGTGTGTGGAAAATGAATGAATGCATAAATATGATTGATATTTAGATAGGTAGACAAGATAAAAAATTAAATTACACAGGTATGAGATTGAATGAATATCAATATTGATTGTTATATATGATGACATATTAATTGTATATGGTTTGGTGGAGTTTGTGATTATGCAGATTTAAAGATTGATCAATCTGGAGAACGAGTAGGAAAGGAGAACGAGAAAATCAATGTTATTTGACTGATTACATATGATTATTATGATTGATGTTATGATTGTTTTATAAGTATATTAATAATATGAACTATGAGTTATTAAATATCAATGATTAATCACAAAGTTTGCAACTCATAAAACTGTGCAATTTTTGGTTTCAGGATCAAATAGATAAATAGATAGGAGCTTTTGAGTTATCAGATATTAGCAGGTGGGTTAGCTGCAACTCCTCTGCACACTCTAGACATATTCTAGTCATATATATATATATATATATATATAGTATGTATGTATGCATTGGCATGATATGTGTGATATGCTTATATGACATGATATGATGATACTGACATGTTTAGAGGATATATTAGGTTGAGATGTAGTTGATTATCAGGTTATGGAAGTTGTTTGATTTTAATTATATGTTATGAAGTTTTTAACTGTGTTTCATTGATATCAGGCTTAGTTCAGGGTTATTTATAAATATAGCAGGTTCCACAGGGGTCGTGCTTAATTGACATGGGCAACGTGTTGAATTTGAATAGAGGACATGCTAGTATAACATGGGATCGTGCCCATGGGATGTGTTACACTAACACGGGCTGTGTTCTAGACCGTGTCAGTATCTATGCTATATATTATATTTAATTAAAATGATTTACAATTAATAAATAAATAGTAGATAAATAATATAAATAGTAAAAATATAGTATTATATGAAAAAATGTTTAAAATTATATAGATTAATAAACATAATGTAAGGTTAATTACATGATTAATAAGATGATTAATTTAAGGAATAATATTTTATTATCAGAGCAGGGATAAGATCACTAGGGAACATGGAATTGTATGATTCATGACATGCATATGTGTTTGTATTGTGTGAATTATGTGCTAAATTGTTTGTAATTTCACATATATGACTTATGTCTCACCTACGTCTGCCATTAGAGAGAGCGGTAATAATAGACCCATAAGTCACATTACAGATGTCACACGCTCCTTCATATCATGAGCCATAAGATAAAGTGCACCCATAATATTACGATCCAATATACCCACAATACTAACTTGTATACAGAGACCTGTCGATGAATTTATATCGAATGATATCTACGAACTTAAAGGATTTAAAGAAACTAGAAGCAATAGAATTGATAGGAACCATTGATCCAACATTTATTGAAAATTGGTTGGAGAGGAAAAAAGAGTGTTTAACATGATGCAAGGCAATGTAGAGGATAAGTTAGATTTTTTAGTATCTTTACTGTAGGAAGATGTTTATAATTGGTGGAAAATAATTCCATATGCCATGGAATTCCCTTTATTACTTACTTGGGATGAATTTTTGAGGGAATACACCCAGTTATCTTACTACGTTGTTAGTATTATCTCTACAAAGAAAGACAAATGTAGGAGATTTAGGGTGGACTAAATAAAAACTTTTGAAAAAAAATCAAAAATACTGAAAGGAGAATTGAGAGATGTTGTAATTAAAGAAGAGGAACTATTGGATGATGATGAAAGGAAAATAAAAGAGAGAGATAAACCCTGGAGAATCCAGTAGGCAGGGAAAAGAGCCTAATATACTCCTACTTATACTGAATATAGAGGATATACTAGATCTCAACCTTGACCTCCTCAACCTCAGATGTCTTTTAATAGAGAATTTGGTAGAGAAGAGCAGAGTAGTGTAGCTCTAATTCTAAGATGACCTCACCTGTGTGCCCATAGTTAGAGGAGGCACATAGGAGAGTGCAAAATATCAATAGGAGGTTGTTATTATTGTGGTTAGTTAGGAAATTTTTTAATAAATATCTTAAAAGACTCAATAGAAAGAGGAAATAGAAGGATATTTATCTAGATCACAGTCTTCAATGTAGAGTAGTGTTCCAACAATGTCTAGAGCAAGTGGTAGCCAAAACAAAGGCAAAGGAGCGATAATAGGTCCATCATCTAGGAGAGGCAGAAGAGCCTCAGGGAATCAACCACAAAGATAATTTAGAGTATTTTTGTATCGAGATAAGAAGTTGTCAATGGCCTAAACCTATTATTGGTGAGTTGTACTTATTTGATGTTGTTGTTTATGCACTTATAGATCCAGGTTCTACACATTCATTTATTATATCTAGAATAATACACACATTAAAAGTAAAACCTGAATCACTAACTAAAAGTCTTGGAGTCCATACTCCTTTAGGCAAAATAATATGGGTGCATACAATATATAAGAATGGTGTAATAAAGATTTATATTGTACAGTTATAAGCAAATATAATCCTACTAGAATTAAATGAATTTGATATCATATTGAGAATGGATTTACTAGTACAACACTGAGCTAAAGTAGATTATTTTGCAAAATAAATGGTTATTGAACTAGAAGAGCAAATGATAAATGCTTTACTGCACTTATTTTTAGCAAAAATGTTCTATGTTTAGTATACATTTCGAGCATTTATCATTTAAAACAATCTATTTATCCTTTCTTTGATGATTTGCAGGTTAGGCTACAATTCTATGCGACTTTTGGATGAATTTACGATAAAATAAATTTAAAATAGGTCAATTTAGACAATTGTGTAAATATACATAGAAGAGCATGGGCTACATGGACAAAGACATTTTAGTACATAGACAACAACCATGTCTGTGTATCTGATCAATGGCCCAACAAACTCATCTCTATCTACACGGTCAGAGGCATTCTATTACATGGAGACTGCTCTTATCCGTGTACTTGATTAGTATCCCTATATGAGAATTTTATTCATTACACGGTCGTAGGCTAAATGGTACAAGGATGTTACACTGCCCGTGTACTTGCATAAAATTTTGAAATCTAGGGCAATTTAGTCACAAAAAAAGGGAAAATAAGGGCTTTTACTCTATCAATTAAGACACAACCACCATATACAAATTATCATCATTCTTGAGAGAGATACAAATCCTAAGGGCCAAAAGATGAAGAACACAATTAGGAACAAAGAGTAGTAAAGATTCAGAGCAGACGGGTTAGCTTCAGTGAAATATCAATGAGTTTCTCTACAATTGGTGATTTCCTCTTTATATCTTTTGAAATATTCTTTTCCATCATGAACTAAATTCCTTAGACACTTAGGTTAAGATGAACCATTGATTTTTGAATTAGAGATTGGGATTTGATTTTATTATTGGATTGTTTGTTGACTGAGATTCAATTATGATTTATTTTTACCATTGTTGATTGCTTGAACGCACACTTGTAATTAACTATTGATTTATATAAGGCTAATCAAGATATTGAATATATTATAGATCACTTATAATAAAGGAAGTTGCATCCAAATCTAGAGATAAATCGACATAAATCCTCTAGATTAAGGTCAAACTTGATAGAGTAATTTATAGAATATTAATGCAATATTAATGCGTTTAGCTTAGAAAGAATTTCAAGTTAAATTGGTTAATATTAGGTGTTAATTACCTCAAGAGAGGAATTGACATAATTCAAGAATTGTCACTGTCCAGTCGCAAGAACATCAATAACTCAAATTCTAGTTAATAGTCAAACAGTCTTAGGGATTTGAGACCTAAGTGTTGTCTTTAGCAATTGTTTTATTCTTTCACTTTTAATTTTGTTAAAGTAATTAATAGTTCACTATTTTTGTTTAATCTCATTACATTTGGTAGGCTAGATAATAACAAGGCAGTAAGTAGCTAATACTTGGTCTTTGTGGGATCGACACTTATGGCTCTTAATTTTAGTGAATTACTATGGTAATAGGTACACGTGCATATTGGTAGCGTTTGGTAGATTTTCATCAAGTTTTTGGTGTCATTGTCGGGGACTAGATATTATTTAACACTAGGCGTTATTAATTTAGCCATTTGTTTTTTTGTGTCTTATTTTGTTATTTGTTTCTTTTTTTTCCTTTGTTTTGTTTTAGTATTTCTCTTTTTGTATTCCTTTTTTTGTTATTTTTTTAGTTCCTTGCAGTTAAAATGTAGTTTATGGCCTAGGCAAAGTCAATAGGACTAGCTGACTTTAATTTGGAAATTGAATGAACTTTTTAAGCTCAATTGCAAAATATGTCACAATAAGGGTTAGAAGCAGAAGTAAATACAAAAGCAGTAATGACAAAAGAGAGTCTGCATTTGTCGCTGAACTAATTTGTTCAGCAGAACCTGATCTACCAACCAATGACCATTTTAAATTACGCTAGACTTAGTTTGAATGGAGTAGAGTCTAATATTGTTCATCCTGTAGTAGCTGTAAACAACTTTGAGATCAAGTAGAATTTGATATAGATGTTGCAGCAGGATGTACTTTTTTATGGATTATAGGATTAGGATCCGAACGCACACATAACTAACTTCCTCAAGATATGTGACATGTTTAAGATGAATGGAGTAACCGATGATGTCATAAAGCTAAAGTTATTCCTATTTACATTGTGGAATAGAGCTAAGTTGTGGTTATAGTCCGTTCCAAGACATTCCATCACCATATGGAATCAGTTGGCTGAGAAGTTTCTATAGAAGTGCTTCCTACCGATAAAGACTGTGAAGATGAGGAAGGACATATCCTTATTTATTCAGTAGGATGATGATTTGTTATATGATACATAAAAGTGATTTAAGGAATTATGAGGAAATACCCACACTATGGTCTTCCTATCTGGTTATAGGTGCAAACTTTTTATAATGGCCTAAATATGAATATCAGACAGATGATTGATGCACTGCCAAGAGGGACACTGAATAATAAGATAATAGAAGCCACATAAGAAGTCTTTGAATAGAGGACGATGAATAATTATCAAAGGCATTCCTCTAGAGAAAAGTCATATAAACATGCTGGATTATATGATGCAGATGTAGTGACAACTCTGGTAGCCTAAGTTGAGCTATTAAGTAAAAAGATTGATGGGTTGTTAGTAACTCTGTAACGCCCCGAAAATTCGTCCAAATTTTATCTGAAATAATAGGGGATAGAGAGATAGTTAATTCGTGTAATGGAGGTTAGAAGATGTCTAAAATTGAGTAGAATAATGTTTATTATAGATGGTAAATATGTACGTATAA
>CANYCX014272899.1:0-16601 GCA_948193385.1 Breynia disticha f. nivosa | reverse complement strand
ATGATAAAGTTTCGGTTTTTTATGTTACCATTATGTCAACCGATTGTATATGGCATGGTTTGAGATGTTCTTATGTTGATCTTGGTTTGTTCTTATGTGTTTTACATGATTATTTCGCTGCCAAAAAGTTTTAAACACATAGGAAACCCTACAAAGTTGGCACATGTAGTTGATAAAACAACAACAAACAAAAATGTTAAAGGAATACTAATAGTAGAGAAATATCCAGATGTGTTTCTAGAAGATCTAGCGGGATTACCTTCTGATAGAGAGACATAATTTACTATTCAGTTGATTCTTGATATGGCACTGATATTTTTTCAACCATACAAAATGGCACCATCTAAATTACAAGAATGAAAGAAACAACTACAAGAGTTACTTGATAAAGGATTCATTCGACCTAGTGTTTCACCGTGGGGAGCACCTGTTATATTTATTAAAAAGAAAGATGGAACACTTAGATTGTGTATAGGCTATAGAAAACTTAATTAAGCAATATGAGTAGATCTAAAGAAGGTTGAAGTAGCATTGAAATGGGAACCTCATAAAATTAGTACTAAGGTACGTAGTTTCCTGGGTATGGCAAGTTAGTATAGTAGATATGTGGAGGGTTTCTCAATTATAGCTACTCCACTGACACGACTACTGAGAAAGAATGTATCCGTTTAGTAGAATGAACAATGTCAGTAAAATTTTGAAGAATTAAACTACAAATTAATCACACCTCTAGTCCTTATGATTTCTTCGAGTATAGGAGGATTCAACATTTACAGTGTCGCTTCATACAAGGACTTAGATGTGTACTAATGGAAAATGGTAAATTAGTATCATATACATCTAGACAACTCAAACTACGTGAAATGAACTACCCAGTACATGATTTACAACTCATAGTGATAGTATTCACTCTTAGGATTTGGAGACACTTTATGACCCAAAAATAATTGAATATACGACAGAGAAGATTGTTGGAATTGTTAAAAGACTATGATTGCACAATTGAATATCACCCCAAAAAAGAAATTATTGTTACAGATGCATTCATTAGTAGCAAGTCAGGTGGTGCTATATCTAGCTTACAATTAACACGTATGACTGATTTGATAGCTTTACGAAGCTTGAATACAAATTTAAAATTAACCAAATTAGGAGTGTTAATAGAAACATTAATGGTTCGACCCATATTGTTAAGAAAGATACAAACAGCACGAAAGCAAGATGAAGAGTGTTTAAGAATAATTGAACAGATTGATTAGGGTTTTGAGACCCCATTTTAGCTTATTGATGAGTTATTAATGATGGGATTCATAGTATGTATACCAAACATTGAGGGTATTAGACAGAAGATAATAGATGAAACATATAACTCTCCATACGGAATGCATCCAGGAATAACAAAAATGTACAATACTCTAAAACAGCATTATTGGTGGCCAAATATGAGAAGATACATATTTAAAATTGTATCCAGATGTTTAGTATGTTAATAGGTAAAGACTGAACATCAGGCACCAACAGGTAAACTTTAACCATTATTGATACCATTCTAGAAGAAGAAATAGATAACTATGGATTTTATGATAGGATTACCACATACACTGTCTAGTAAAGATGTAGTATAGGTGATTGTTGATAGATTGCCTAAATTTGTGCATTTTTACCAATTAAAATTGGAATCTCTCTATAACAATTAGCAGAATTGTATATACGAGAGATAGTCCAATTATATTGTATTCCTATTTCTATAGTATCAAATAGAGATCTAAGGTTTACTTTCAAATTTTGACAAATGTTACAGAGTGCTTTTGGTACAAAATTGAACTTTAGTACTTCTTTCCATTCACAGACTAATGAATAGATTGAAAGAATGATTCAAACATTGGAAGAGATGCTATGATCTAGTGTTTTGGAGTTTTAGGGTTCATAGGATTGGTAAAAACCACTGATGGAGTTTTCTTAGAATAATCAATATCGTAGTAGCATTGGTATGACAACATATGAAGCTTTATCTAGACAAAAATGTAGAAGTTTGATTTATTGGGATAGAGAAGGGGTAGAGAAATTTGGAGGGCGTGAACTTGTGTAAGAAATAGTAGAAAAAGTGGAGCTGATCAAGAGTAAATTGAAAGATACACAAGATAGACAAAAGAGTTATTACAATTAGCATAGAAGAGAGAGATGGAATATGAAATTGGAGAGAAGATCTTTCTGAAAGTATCGCTTTGGAAAGGAATAATGAGATTTGGAAACAAAGGAAAGTTGAGTCCGAAATACGTTGAACCACATAAGGTTACAGAGCAGATTGGTCCTTTAGCCTATAGACTTGCTCCACCTGTAGAGCTAGCACAAATTCATGATGTTTTTCATGGAGTATGCTCCATAGATATAGATCAGACCCTTGCCATGTTATGCAAAAATTGAAAGGGCAGATAACAAAAAATTTGACCTATACCAAAGAACTAGCATAGATAGCGGATCATAAGATAAAGCAGTCAAGAACCAAACAGATTCCAATGGTTAAAGTTCTTTGAAAACATCATAGTCTGGAAAAGGCGACATAGAAGACTGAGAATAGGATGAGATGAGAGTATCCATAGTTATTCACAGGTAAATTTTACATAATAAGTAATTGCATTTCCACATAGAAATACATAGAATGAAAGATAATAAAGATAGATACAGAATAAACAGAATGAAGGTACTAGTAATAGTAGACAAGAGTAAATTTTGAGGATAAAATTCTTTATGGGGGAAGATTTGTAACATTCCCATATTAAAACCCTATAATTAATAAAATGATTAATGAAATTCATAATTTACTTGATAAGTTAAAGGAAATGAGAGGTTTATTATGAGTTGATGAAGGGTTGATTGTAAGTAAACATAAAAGGAGGAAAATTTATGAAGAATGGAAAATACATGTTATGGTGGTAAACTACACGCTGTAGTTACTACAACTTGTAGTATACTACACATAGGGATGTAAACGGGTCGGTACCTGTAAAAATTGTGCTACCCGAACCCTAACTCGTTTAGTAAAACCACTACCTGTACCCGTCTAGAATCCATTTATACATTATGTGTACCCATCCCAAACCCGTTTAAAATTATCTGTGGCTACCCATTCCTATTTAAATACCCGATTATATTTTTTAATAATTAAAAATATACAAAAATATAAAATATTTTATTAACTAAAATACATTAATAAAGTAAATAGTTTATTAATCATTTAATTTATTAAAATAAATATATGAATAATATAAAATCTTTATATTTAACTGTAAATTTTAATAATTAATATATTTTAAGGGTTTATTATGGGTGGGTACCTGCAAGTGCTTGCTACCCACACCTGTTTATATAAGCGGGTTTGGGTTTAGTGTACACGAGGGGGTAAACTCAAACTCGACCCGAACCTGCGATGGGTATTAATTTTAATACTCGTAACCATCCCAAACCCATTTATATCGGGTTCAGATAGTGATAAACAGGTTGGATACCTACAGGTACCGTATTATTGGGTACCCATTTCCATCCCTGACTACACATGATGGACCTACTACACATTGTATGCATTACGTGTAGTCCAAGGATGACCACGTGTAGTATATTAAAGGTGGAAAATTTTTGGAAAATTTGGGACTTGAATCTATATGTGGAAAAATAAAGAAATAAAAAGAACCGGGGGAGGTGAATTGAAGCAAACATAAAGGAAAAGGAAGTAGAAAATTGAGAGTGTGAAGTTTAGAGAATTAGAGAGAAAGAGGGTTTTGGTGGAGATTTAAGAGGTAGTCGAGCCAGAAACACAAAAATCTATCGCATAATCAAGTAGGATATCATTTGGAATAGTCGGTACAAAAAACCTAGAGTTAACCGTAATAATTTACGAATTTTATATATAGAAATTTTTGTAAATTTAACTTAAAGTTAGAAATTGTTGATAATTGACGAAATAGGAAATTGATAGGATTGAAATACAACCATGCATATTAATATGTTGCTATATTGAATTTTATAGAGAATTTTGTATATGATTATATAGGACGACAAGCTATACGCATAGGACAAGATCAGAGCTCGTATCATTTTGAGTACTTCGGCTACAGATGAGTGGCTTAACTTACTTTTAAATACAATTGGATGTGCAATTTTAATATGCCATAGAAAAATATATATATATATATATATATATATATATATATATATATATATATATATATATATGATTACAATTGTGTAATAAAAAGGAAATCATATATGAAATGATTTGTATAGGTAAACAAAATATAAATGGAATTGCGAACAGGTACGTTAAGATAGTTTAACGATTATTCAAAGTAATATTTGTTGTATCATATTGATCTACGAAATACGATTGTTGTTGTGATATATTGGTGTTGATATGATTATTAGGTGGTAATTAGATTGGTGATTATATGATCAATCATAATGAAGAGGAAGAATAATACTGGAGAGGAAGAATATATACAGACGTGATATTAATCATTACACGTTGCATGTTGATAAATGATAAATTTTACGAGTACGAATGTTACAATCAAAGTAAACCTGAAAGGAATAAATATCAGTTTATATTTTTATGATCACAAATATTTTATACTGAATTATGCAAAGGAACAGTTTATTTGAATTGTATGTTATTAATTATTTAATGACTGCCTTTATTTTCAGGATCAGGTAGTGAGTCAGCTCAGATTTTGAGATTTTCACAGGTGGGTCTACTGCTACTCCCAGTATTCTCTCTCTTTACAAGACACCAGCTAGGAGTTGTTACATCTTGACATTTGCATGATTGTATGTATATTTTTGGATATGATACATGATGTTATAACTGTTGATAGGATATTTTGAGATTGCTTATTGTTGTTGGATGATAATACATTGATATCTATATATGAGTGTTGTTTGTTGTTTTTGGACAATAATGCAGGTTGAGGTGCATATTGATATGAATATGATGATATATATATGTGAGAGATTGTATTGTTTGTTGTAATTGATTTGCAGGATTGACAATAAGTTGATTATGAGTGTATTCCAGGCTACAAAAGATTCACACAAGCTTTACTTAAATGTTATAAGCTTTATGTTGTACAAAAAAGAGGGCGTATTAGATCAATGCAAGGTTGAGCCCATGAGTGTGTTGACTAACACGATATGTGTTCTGGTTTTATATACGATGAGGCTGTAAACTCTTTACATAGACTACGAATATCTCAGAGAATGTATGACAAAATTACACGTACAGGTAACAAAATTTACGAATAGAAAGAAAAGTTTTAATTATACACTAAATGTAGTTCATATAAACTGTAAATATATGATTAATAGGATAATAAGGTTAGGATGTTTTACATCTAACATGCCTTATGTGGAACTTACTATGCCAGTGTGTTATCAACACATGCTCATATAAATTTCATGCACAATCGTGTTCATTGAACACAGCTTGCCTAAATCACTTATAACTTACTTTCTTTACTTTTCTTTCATTTATACCACTATTCCATATTATCACACAAATATGATTATGATACTTATGTAATACAAACACTATAATGAGTGTTTCTATTTTGTTTTCTTTTGGTTTCTACCTCTGTATATCTATTTAAAGCTATAAAAATAATGATGTGATCATGCGTACTAATTATGACATGACAATTACTTATGTCAATGCATGAAGATCAAGGGAAATAACTCTGAAGACAAGAAGGCGATTGGCAGCTGCTTCTTATTCTAAACTTCCAACATACTTACATATTTTAAATATAACTAATCTAGGTTCAGTGGTTGATCTTATTACAAATAAAAATGGTGCATTTTGTCAAGCATAGTTTGCTTTAGCAACTTCAATTTATGATTGAAAATCTTATAGATCAACGATTGTTGTTTATGGGACTTCTTTGATATTAGTGTATAGGGGAACACTTATTGCTGCTTGCATGTATGATGCAGTCAAAAAAATTTTCCATTGGATTTTGCTATCATTGATTCACAGAATAATTCTTCATGGGAATGGTTTTTTACAAAATTTAGGCAAACATATGGATTTTTAAATTGAATGTGCATAATATTGAATTGACATGAAATTATAGATATTGCATCTTGAGTAGTGCAACCAGAAGTGGAGGATTGTTTATGCATCTATCACCTACTGAATACTTCAAAGGGATATTTCAAAAGAAATGCAAGTAAAATATCCAAGTATTTTTTTTGGTTGCAGCTTATGCATATACATCAAAGGAATATGATAGCAATATGGATGAAATAGAGAAGGTGAGCAAAGAAATAAGAGATTATTTATAGGGTATTGGTAATGAAAATTGGTCAAGAGTTTTGTAAAAGTGAATAGAGGGACAATAATGACATCTAATAGTGTTGAATCAATGAATTCTTCTAACAAAGAAGTTAAGGATTTGCTAATCACAACACTACTTGAGTAATTTTGTGGAGTAGTACAAGATTGTAGTCATTGAAGGAGACTAATTGCATGAGATACATTCACAATTCTAACAATAAGAATGAAGACCGTATTTGCCAAAACCATCATAAAAGTATAAGAATGACAATAATTCTTTAAATTTTAATTTTTTTGAAATAATTATAATTCATGCACAAATTAGGAAATCACGTCAATGTGTTATTAAAATAAGAATAAAATTAAACTAGTTCAATCAATATAACACCTTTAAAAATACAGCATACATATAAAAGTGGACTACATTAGTTAACAAATGTTTGTCATATAACAAAAATAATTCAAATTGTAAACTATATATGGAAAATTTGGAATTATATACCAATTGAGGAAGGGAACTTTCTCCATAGTAGAGTGAATAAAATAAACTTTTTTTATCAATTGTACAAACATCAACATCAAATTTAAGTTGTTGTCCTTTATTAGATATTATCTAATACAACTGTTGATTAATTAGTCAATAATAAGAATAATGTAGGAAAACATGTCCGCATTGCTTATTTAATTCAATCTCCATACAATTATCAAACTCAACTTGATCTTTATAATCAGTAGTTAACCCTACATTGTCCTCAAAAGGGTAGTGCTTAATGAATACTTAGTATTTAAATTTGGTTGCATTGTCTTGTCAACTTTAGTATTTCCTACTAAGTTTATTTTGCAATTGTCATTCACCTATAAAAAAGAATAAACATAGGAACTTTCATCAATTTTAAAATATGCAGTATAGTTAAAATTTTGAAATGGAGAGATTACTCATTGATTTTCATTGGAATTGAATGCATTTTTTACTAATTTATCCAAATTAAGGGAACCAATGTCATGCATCATCACTTCATTTGCACTTGTCCCAAAATATTAAAACCAGGACATTGCTACAATTAAGTGAGATAGGGATAAAAAATTAAAAAATTTTAATATTTTTTTAAAACCCAATGACAAATTAGTAAGTGTTAATGATATGTATCGCATGAACATTTTTTCCTTGAATAAGTCTCTATCATCAAAGTGCCTATGCAGATTAGAGTTGAACATCTAGACGTTCCATTAAAAGAATGGAAATGCTTTTATTCATTTCTTGATTCTTCATATTAAGACAAACCGAAGCAGTATCTTCAAAAATTCAACTTCCATATGCTTAGCTTGAGCATCACACACATGATCATGCACAACCCCAACCCCTTTGAAAGTAGCACATGATTTAGGCTGCATGTCATTGTTATGGCCTTGTTTAGAGAAAAATATGTATTTTGGGATAAGTCCAAGAGAAATTGGAATGAACATTTTAAATATATCGTTGAGTGAAATATGAAATTTGTAATCATACAATATACCCAAAATGTAGTGACAATCATACTAACACTTTAGACATGGAAAGATTTAACATGTTTGTGTAACAATATAGTTGATAAAATCAATAGACTAAAAAAATATTGTGATAATCTTAAGAACAGTTTAATAATGACAAAATGCAACATATTTGGCCAATAATTGAAAAAATGTAGAACTTAGTATGAATTTCATTTTTACAAATTAAACAACTATATAAAATATTGAAGCAATAATATCAGCAACAAGAAGTATTGTCCAAAACTAATTAAAAAATTAAAAGTTTAAAAATTATAATATCTAAAATGTCATCTTTATGAAGAAAAATGTTCAAATGCATGACCCTAACTTCATTGGCAATATCAAGGTTTTTGTTCATCTCTGAAAGAATATTAACAATCTACAAAAAAATTGAACTACAATATTTTTGTAATGACAAAATTTGTTGGCTAAAATTATTTTCCAACTTCTGACAACATAAGCCATAATTTGTGTCACAACTGAAAGGGTTATTAACACGTTCAAAACAAAATTCATCACATCCTACCTTTGTATTTGTAGTATCATGGACCTTATTTTTTTTCTCTTATAAAAGAATCCATCTAATTGCAAAAAAAAAAATCACTCTTTAGTCGTAGAAAATAAGATTTAAATTAAAAGAAAAACAAAAATTAATTTAGTTTATTTTAATGACATTCCCAATCATGTACAACATCATACAAGTTCCTCTGTAATGATTTAAAGTCGGCTATTAAAAAATAACCTAATTTAATATCCATGATAACTTGTCATGCTTGTAATAGGGAAAGTTTCCATCAACATAGTCCCAATCATGCTTGTAATCTACATTTTCAAGATTGAATTGTCAGGTAAAAAAATCTCTTCCAATGGATACTCTTTGAATAAACGATTTTCAATCAATAGGAAATCTTTCTTTTATACTAGTCTCTCAAATGTATTTGATACTAGGAACCCATTTAGGAAAAATAAAACAGATATTTTAGCAGCATCTTCATCATTTTTCCATCTATTAAATACGAAAACTCAATAATTGATTATTTATTTACTTTTTTAACACCATGAAAATATTTTTCTAATAACAAGATGTAAGACCAATTTACATAAACCTTTATTTTTGAATAATTTATATGTATAGAATAATATTATAATCAAAACCATACGTAAGAAGATGACAAAAATATACATGCATTTACTTAGAAAAACTCGGGCCAACTTTACAATCAAAATAGAGTTATACAGAAGCTATCTAGTTTAAGAAAATTCAAACTGAAATGCATGTATAAAATATGTACAAGTGCCAAATATCCAAAACATCAAAATCTAGAGTCAAGACCTCAAAACTCTCGTATCGTTATGCTATCAATCCACCGCAAGTGTGGAACTCAATTTTTAAAACCCTTTTATCCGAATAATCAATATATTTAAAGAAATGATATAACAATCAGTTCAAAATCGAGGAGAGAGAAAATAATATACACGCCTTTTAAATAAACTCGGCCCAAACATTTTTATAATAAAAAAGATACACAAGAAGAAGCATAAAGTTTGAAAGTCAATTCAATCATCAACATGCGTGTTTATATATATACATATGTACAAAACATGTACAAATCAAAATCCAAAATACAAAACTTCGGAGCTCAGACCTCTAACGTAAATCGATGCAACTTTGATCACTGTGAACTCCAATCTAGTGGTAGCAGCTACCCACGATCTGCACATCATTAAACAACCACACAGTGGTGAGTATAATCAAATACTCAGTAAGTGTTAAACAGTTTTTTTGTTTAAATGAAGTGCACGAGAATTTTCAGTAAGTACGGATCTTGCTCGATGAACACGAAGGCGTGCTCATCCTTTCATTCCTAGTTGGCATGGGTCGTGCCATGTAGAGCATGAGGGCGTGCTCGTCATAAATTTCCAGATCCTTCATAAGCACAAGGTGTGCTGTTGAAATTGGTCTAAACACATGGGCGTTCTGGTCAGCATAAAGGTCGTGCTGAGCCTCAGAAATACATATTCAAATTCTATTTTTCAAGATAATAACACACAGTAAAAATTTCTAGAAGTCTTTCATTTATTTCAGGCATTCCCTATACCATTTTTACAGTAAAACACTAATGTTTACATACACATAGCATTTCCAACCAAAATACCAAACACTATCTATCACATAGCACACAAATGGTATACTTATAGCCATTCAAATTCACATAGCAACATTCACACAACTCATGCCACATAGTAACAAGATCACACAGAAATTCACACAGTATCCATAAGCACATAGTATCACACAACTTTATTAATCCATCCCATATCCTCACTTAATAGATGAATGCAAAATGGAATGACAATGCAATGTAAATGCATTTGCACGCATCATGACCAGGGTTTCTTTTCCTCTATAGCACACAGTAGAGGATTGGCACACAGCTCTGAGCGTATAGCTCGTAAATAAGGACAACATATAGCACGTCCAAGGACAACACACAGTAAGTCCATATTCCACACAGATCGTGTCACACAAATGAAATGCAACACGTGAATGTATATGAAAATTCATAATATAGCACATAGTATAACCACACAGGAAACACATAGCAAATCACATAGTATTACAAAAACATAGTCCATTTCTTTCCCATCATGCCTTGCACAAAGATATATAGTTCAAGAACACATAGCATTTGAACCATCAAGGCATATTACACATATTACACAGATCATAATTCACAAAGGCACCAATTTCAATCACATAGTCCATTTCTTTTAAACATATTATTTCTCTTATTTTCATTCATTTGCACGCAAAGAAAGTACGAATTAATCATACGAATGCAAACATAAGCGTAGGAACACTTACCCCGATAAACAAACGAAATCGGCATCGGGCTCAACTTCGATCCAATGGACGTATAACTCCTCCTATACGAATTTAACATGTAAAGGCTGTTAATTATCTTAATTTCACTTGTTTCACACATATAGAAACATAGCTATAGCCCCTAAATTTAATTCCTCATTTTCACAGTAGCTTTCAAGACTAACCAAGTCTTATAATTCCATTTAATCCATGATTTACATTATTTAAATCCATTCACATGAAGTTAACAAAGTCCAATTCAGTTAACTAACATCTTTCCAGCAACTAACTCAGTTCTTAATCATCACCACAATAAATCACAGCAATCTCAACTCACATAGATGCTCACAAACCAAGATTATAACCTTACCTTGTGAAATTTGCTTTCAATTTGCAAGAAAATGGATTCATCCTTGACCTTTCAGCTATGCTAGGGTTCTTCTCCACCTTTCCTTCTCATGTTGAGTTTGTTTTTTGAATGAATAGAATAATCAGTCAATTCTATTAAAAATATCCCAATGGACACGTCCTTGGGCACGAGTCATGCTCCAAGTCGTGTCGTACAACTTAACATGAGTTTCTGTTTAGTCGTGCATGATCTCAATTTGAAATAAATTCAGCACAGGGTCGTGCCAATTTCCAGGTATGAGCATGGTGTCGTGCTAACCAACTTGCATGAGCACGAGGTCATGCTTTGCCCCTTGTTGACTACTATTTTTTTGAATTTTTCCTATTCTTGTCTGATTTGATTCTATTTTAATCTATTTTCCATATAGATTAATTCTAATAAATTTCAGGGCATTACAGCAAGTCTCCAAATCTGGCAGCTATCTACGATCTGCACAATCATAATTAACATACATACACGTGAGTATTTTCAATACTTAGTAAATGCTTTTACACACTTAACAAAGTAGTTAATGCATAAGTAATCATTTATTTTTACAATTTAAGTACATTATGCAATAGGGTAACACCCAAAACAGTTCAGGCACAGCTCATGGTTCTTAACACGACCTCAGTATGATGGCGTGCTAGTCAACACAGGGGTCGTGCTGACTCTCGAAAATGCATAATTCATTTCTGATTTTAATTCAATCAACACAGCAACCATTTTCTTTAAGGTTAGTACCTAACCTGGATAATTTATATACCATATCTATAGTGTTTTCACTCTAAAATAGCATACATTCACTCAATTTGCTTGCCATATACTCATAGCATACATGCCTAGTAAACACAAGCATTCATATGAGCATAACCTCATAAACACAACTCTTATAATACCAATAACAACAGCAAATACAACCATCATATCCATAAAGTTAGCATTCGTACTATTACTATGGCAATTAAACAAAATTACTCAATATGAATGCATTATGCAGTGCAAATGAACTGCCAATGAAAATCACATGCGATATGCCCCAGGGTATTGCTTTTCTTTTCTCTTTTTATTTTCTTTTCTTTTTCTTTTGATTTCATTTTTCCCTTGGTCCTGCATCAAACCCAGTTTGGCATCGAGCCCAACTCAGAATATCATCTGTCCTAGACCGACATCGAGATCTCTCTCGAATGTTGGGTTTTTTTGACATATTCTAACACTACTGGCAGTGGAAAACACTAAAAAACACATCAAAAACCAGCCAAGATCTTCTCCAAAATTCAAGAAGCACATAGTTTTAATCCCATATGATAACTAGTTGATAGAAAATGTAAACTTTAAAAGAAAACTTACTTTTCTTATTTCTTCTTGTAGGCCATGAGTTATTTTTCCAAAGAACAGTTAACTACCGCCTCAGAATACTCCGAGACAACCTTTATGACACCAAGGAAGAATCCCAAATGTGATTCCTCAATAAAACTAACATATATATTAGCAAAAACGTCTACTAGCATAAAGAGTAAATCGATTCACCTTTAATGTCAAGATTGGATGAGAATCTTTCAAAAAGAAGAGCACCACATTGATGAACCCTATGGCCAACCTCTTTTTCCTCTCGTCTCTCTTATAGAACAACCCTAAATCACTCTCAATTTAGGTGGAAGCTCACGTTTTTGGTGGTGTGTTTGAGTGGACGAACTCTCTCTTTCAAAACTAGGGTTTTTGGTTCTTTTTAAAGACAAGAGTTTTAGTTCATTAAACCACTTAACAATTCTAATGTCATTAGGACTTTGTTAAACCTTAAATTAAATTAAAATACCTTAAAAATCACCCTAAAAAATGTGACTATGTGGATAATTAACAAGAATCTTTCTTTTAATTTATCCCACATTAATCTTGTCTTAACTTAAGACAAGCTTCCTCAATTTTCTCTTATTTATGTTCTTATATATTTTTACTTAAGACATCATATTTAATAAATAATCTGTCTTAAAATCATGTAAGAAATTATATTTCTCATCCATCTTGGGCCCAAATACCAAAATTGGTCCAAATGCCTGATCTGGCTCGATAGCCAGATTTTGACCTAAGGTGAAAAATTGAAAATACCTCTTTTAATTTTCTACCATCCATGTTCAATTTGTAGGACTATTTAATAAAGGCAATGAGTTTAATAACTCATAAATCATTGGCGGTCTCTAGTAAGACACTATGATCACCCTAAATTAAATAGCTTATGAGCGGTGTCAACAGCCCTATTACAATTCAAATAAATCCCTTGACCTCCGATATCTTGATTAGCATAAGGCATGTCACTAACACCATTATTCAGTGCTTAATCACTTTTCTTGATCTCTATAACAAAATTGATAAGTTCAAATAAATGACCCAATCATTTCATTCTGGTGCGGCCACACTCTTCCTAATTTTATCTATCAAGCAGCAGTGATATCTGCTCTCATTTTCATGAGAGGGTCAATCCCTTCACTTCACTCCTGCTCTTACTTATGATTCTTAGCATACCCAATCATAAGCATACTTATCAACCTTTTAGGGCCACATTAGGCGTATGTCAAAAAAACTACAAATAGTGATTTTTAGTCTAAGGATAATATTTGACATTGTAAATACTGATCGCTCTCCAAATACAATGCTCTTCATTGTACCTATGCAGTTTGCTAGATATCCCAAATATTTATGACCAGTAGAACATGATCACCTAAAAAGTACATACTAGTCTTAATTCATTTCTATTCCCATAGAAACAAGCAACTAGGGATATTTAGAATGTTAAGCTCATAACTTCCAGGTTCTACTATTAAGGTCCTCAACCTAGATACCTCAAGTGCTTAATTAACATTCTGGGATATTTTATCAAACATATACCACAGGTCAATAAATGAAGTGATAAAATAATGCCTCATAATTTTATTTCTTAATAATAAAAGTTACAAACAATGTATTGGGCTAGGGCTTACACTAACATCGGAATCATCTTCACATCTCCTCTATCGACGATCCGTCGAATGAGATGGAACTTCTTAAGTATGTGCTTGGATTGGTGGTGATTTCGGAGATCCTTAGCCTGTGCTATGGCCCCATTATTATCACACAAAATTAACAAGGGATCTAGGATAGATTGGACGACTCCTAGTCCTATAATGAACTTTTTGATCCAAAAAGCTTCCTTAGCTGCCTTAGACACTGCTATATACTCAGCTTCTATTGTAGAATCTACCACTGTGCTCTACTTAGAGCTACTTCAGCTGATAACTCCTCCATTCAACATGAACATGTATCCCCATAGCACTCTGGAATTGTCCTTGCTTGTCGAGGTCACAACATCAGCATATCGTCCTGTAACACTAAGCTTCTCTTAACCTCCATACACTAAGAACAAGTCTTTAGTCCTTCTCAAGTACTTATTGTCTTAACCGCATACCAGTGGATCTTACTGGGATCCTGCTAAAACCTACTGGTTATATTCACTGCATGAGCAACATTCGACCTAGTACATAGCATAGCGTACATAATAGATCCTATAGCTGACGCATATGAGACTCTATTCATACATTCTCTATCTTCTCTAGAGGATGGAGCAATCCTTCTTAGAGAGAACTACCCCTTCCTTTAAGGTCAAGAATCCCTTCTTGGATTGTTCCATACTAAACCGCCTCAGTATCTTGTCTATGTACTTTTCCTGACTTATTCCTAAGAGACGTCGCGATTTATCTCTATAGATCCTTATACCAAGTATAACCTCGGCTTCCTCAAAGTCTTTTATTGAGAAACAAGTATTTAACCATTGATCAACTTATTGCAATGTTGAAACGTCGTTTCTAATAAGCAGGATGACGTTGATATACAACACAAGGAACACTACTACACTCCCACTGAACTTATGATATACACAAGGCTGATCATCGTTCTTGGTGAATCCAAACTTATTAATGGATTCATCAAAATGAATATTCCAACTCTAGGATGCTTGCTTAAGTCCACAAATGGGCCTCTGCATACCTTAGTAGGATATTTTGGATCGATAAACCCCTTAGGTTGTTTTATGTAAACATCCTTGAGTAGGTTTCTATTCATGAAAGCTGTTTTGACATCCATTTGCCATATCTCATAATCCAAATATGCAGCTATGGCAAACAATATCCTAATGGATTTAAGCATAACTACTTGTGAGAATATTTCATCATAGTCAATACCATGAACTTATTTGAAACCTTTCGCCACTAATCTACCTTTGAAGATACCTCCCACCTTCTCTTTGAAAATACATTTACATTCAATTACCTTAGCACCTTTCGGTGGATCAATCAAGTCCCAAACTTGATTACCGTACATTGATTGCATCTCAGATTTCATGGCCTCTTGCCATTTTTCAAAATTAGGACTTTCCAAGACCTCTTGGTAAGACGCAAGCTCATCAAGATCAATGATCGTGATATCCTGTTCGTCAGTCACAATGAACCTATACCTTTTGTGTTCTTGACATATCCTACATGATCTTCTAGGTGCTTGTGTAATGGGCTTTTTATTCCAAAACTTCTTACGGAGTTGAGTCCATCTTCTCACTATCCTCTACAGGAACTTGTGTATCTACATCCTTTTACACAACTTCAAGTTGTACACCACTCTCATTGTTTCCTTTAAGAACAAATTATTATTTTAGAAACACAATGGTTTGAGTAAAAAACACCTTGTTCTCGCTAGGATTGTAGAAATGGTATCCCTTAGTCTCTTTAGGATACCCCACAAATAAGAATTTATCTATCTTGGATGAAATCTTATCCGATGGTAACCTTTTAACATACGCTTCACATCCCCAGATCCTAAGAAAAGATAAGTTGGATTTTTGCCCAGTCCATATCTCTTATTATGTCTTTTTAGTTGCTTTAGTAGGAGATCTGTTCAGTAGAAAAGTCATAGTCTCTAGGACATAACCCCAAAATGATATTGGGAGACCAGTTTGACTCATCATCGACCTAACCATGTCCAACAAGGTTCAATTCCTCCTCTCGGACACACCATTCCACTGAGGTGTTACCGGAGGTGTGAGTTGTGGTACTACACCGCAATCTCGCAGATATTAGTCAAACTCTAGGCTCATATACTCGCTACCTCGATCAGATCGAATAGCTTTGATATGTATACCTAGTTAGTTTTCTACTTCATTCTTAAAATCCTTAAACGTCTCAAAGGTTTCTAATTTATGCTTCATTAGATAGATATAGCCATACCGACTATAATCATCAATGAAAGTGATGAAGTAGCTACCTCTGGTTTGTGTACATAATAGTCCACATACATCCAAATGTATTAAATCCAATAGTCCACTAGTTCTCTCTCCTTTCTTGTTGAAAGGATTCTTTGATGTTTTTCTGTGAATGCACGATTCTCAACTGTTTAATGATTTCCAATCAAAAGACCTAAGAGCTCCATCTTTATAGAGTCTTTGCAAGCGTTTCTCACTTGCATGTCCTAAA
>CANYCX014272470.1:0-10827 GCA_948193385.1 Breynia disticha f. nivosa | reverse complement strand
AATCCTAAATAAATAAAACGACAAGTTTGGAGAAGAATTGATTATAAGTTTTAAAAGCTTATAATAAATAAAATGTTCTTAGAAACATTATGTGAATTATATGAGATAGTATTATTTAAATTGGCAAAATATTAACCTTGCTTTTTTAATAAATTTCATAATTCTTAAATGAATTATTTGACATGTTCTTTTATATATCATAATTGATATTTAAACAAGAAAATGATGATTTATGAAAGCATTTATTTGCTTTGCTGAACATGTCGAGCATATGGGATTGAGACATCATTACATGAATGCATTGATCATTCATTGTGTTGCATTATTGTGTGACACTGAGATATGAGATACAGGCTGGGCCTGATGATTTCGGGTGAGAGCTCGATGCCGGTCTGGGACCGATGATATCGAGAGAGATCTCGATTACCGTACGATGTCGGTCTGGGACCAAGGTAAAAATGAAAAGAAAAGAAAAGAAAAAGAGAGAGAAAAAGAAAGAGAAAAAGAAAGAGAAAAGAAAAGAAAGACCCTGGGGCAGACATTTGCATGTGATTGCACCGCAATCATATGCATTTGATTTTACATTCATTCATATCATATTTGAAATGTGATATTAATTATGAAGGCGTTACTTATGATTCATATTTTTATTAGTATGAACAGTGATTTGGTACGATATTTTTGGTATGTTGATTAAGTATATACTTTGGTACGGTTAGGATTCTTGTGTGAGTCTACGTATTATCTAATTGTACCTATCGTACAAATAATATTTTGGAAGTTATAAGAAATAAAGTTGAGAATGAAAAGTTAATAACTCAGTTGAGAGTTTAGGAGGATTTGATTGCAAAGACAACATATAGGACTAGATGCAGGCATTTCGAGTTCACTATTATGCTTTTTGGATTAACGAATGTACCAGTGGTCTTTATGGCACTGATGAATAAGGTATTCCAACTTTATTTAGATAAGTTCATTGGTGTATTTATTGATGATGTTCTGGTGTATTCGAGAGAAAAGAGGACCACAAGAGACATATTTGGATTGTGCTCGAGATACTTAAAGCAAAGAGTTGTATGTTAAATTCAGCGAATGCAAGTTCTACATGTTTAAGGTTATTTTTCTAGGACATGTTATATCAGCAGAGGGAGTGAAACCTGATCCTAATAAGATAAAGGCAGTTTAGGAGTGGGAAACTCCTAAGAATGTATCAGAGGTACGTACTTTTTTAGGTCTAGTAGGGTATTATCAAAGGTTTATTGAGGACTTTTCAAGGATAGCTAGACCAATGATAGCATTATTAAGGAAGAATACTCGTTACATCTTGAATGAAAAGTGTGAAGAGAGTTTTAGGGAGCTGAAGAAGAGATTAGTTTACGCTCCAGTTCTTATGTTACCTTCTCACGAAGGTGGGTTTGTTGTTTATACAAATGCATCTGGAGTTGGGTTAGGTGGTGTATTGATTCAGCACGGAATATTGATTGCTTATACCTCGCGTTAGTTGAGACCACATGAGGTTAATTATCCGACACATAATTTGGAGTTAGCTGTGATTATCCATGCACTTAAGGTTTGGCGGCATTGTCTATACAATAATAATTTTTAGATGTTCACGAATCACAAAAGTCTACGAGTCAAAAAGAGCTGAACCTTAGATAGAGGTGGTGGATGAAGTTACTAAAGTATTACGACTGCACGATTGAATATCATCTAGGAAAGGTGAATGTGGTTACCGACTCTTTGAGCAGAAAAAGAAAAGAGGATGATGATTCAGTTACATATAGAGTAGAGTCATTATTTGCTTTTCAAGAGTTACGAGTGCAATTGGATTTGATCGAGGAATAGATGTTGGCTAATATTAGATTTCGACCTCAGATGAGAGATACAATCGCATCGCATCAGATTGAGGATGATCATTTGATGCAAATTAAGAAGAAAGTTGAAAAAAGAGAAAGTGAGTACTTCTTATCGACTTTATGACGATGGTGTGTTGTACTATAGAGAGAGGTTATGTGTTTTAGATATTCCAGAGTGGAAGAATGAGTTGATGGTTGAGGCTCATTCTTCCCCGTTATCAGTTCATCCTTGCAGTACGAAGGTGTATAGAGATATAAGAGAGTTGTACTGGTGGGTACACATAAAGAGAGATATAGATGAGTTCGTCGCTAGATGTCTACCTTGTTAGTAGATCAAGGCAGAACATCAAGCACCAGCTGGGAAATTGAGACCTTTAGACATTCTAGAGTAGAAATGGGAGAAAATCACCATGGACTTCATTATAGGTTTACTGGGGATGTTCTAACGTCACGATGTGATTTGGGTTATAAGTGATCGACTGATGAAATCAGCTCACTTCTTAGCTATCCGACAGGACGATACGTTGAATAGGCTAGCTGGATTATATGTTGCTGAGATCGTGAGGTTACATGGTGTTCCTACTTCTATTGTGTCTGACCGTGACCCTATGTTTACATCGCGATTCTGGAAAAGTCTCTAGGATGCAATGTGTAACACCCTGGAATTTATTTTATAGAAATGGCTAATGAAAATAAGATTTTTCTTATTAAAATGAAGAAAAATAGATGATTAAACATAAGTGTATGAAGGTTGATTGAAGGTTGATATAAGGGTTATGTAAAATAACCAAAAAAAGGAGAAAAATGAAAATTAGCCAAGAACACTTAGTGGGCAGTGAAGTACGCACAGTGGGCACGACCACATGTAGTCCACTGACCACCACGAGTAGTTGTCTGAATTCTAGAAAAAATATATAAGTTGCTCGATTGAAACAGTAAGAACATTCAAGAAAACATAACAAGCTACAGGGAAAAAGGGTTAGTGAGAGAGAGACAAGAGAAAAGTAAGAGAGGGTAAGGAAGTGTGTTTACCAAAAAGAAACCCTAATTCTTGTAAGAATCAAGGTTAAGTCAATAAGGTATGTGTCTTTAGTTTGATATAAATAGAGGTTTTATGAGCATGAGATGCTATGGTTTGATGGTTAGGATTGGAATTGATGCTAGAAACATGTATTTAAGTGAATTTGGATTTAATAAACTTCATGTAGATGAGTTTGATCATATTACTCATAAATTGGTTGCAGTTAGAAGTTTGTTACGATGGAATGTTATATGAAGTTAGAATTTAATGCTTAAAGTGGTGATTGATGATTCTAAGCATAGAATCAATGTGAATATGAGTAATTAACAATATATATATGATTAATTTCATACAAAAGGATCTGTATGACAATTGGATAGAGATTGAGTCGGTGTCGATATTTTGACTTTGAACGTACTTCGAGATAAGTGTTTTATGCTTATGTGTAAGTGTTCTTATGCTTACTATTTATATTCGTATGATTATTTCATACATGTAAGGATGTAAATGAATTAAGAAACTTTGTGATTGAACGTGATAGTATGCTTTTCAGGCTATATGCCTTAGTTGATATATGGATGAGTTTAAGTTGATTATTTAAAAGTATATGGTTGCTTTATATTGATATATTTTTGACATGTGGTTGATATGTTGTTGATTGTTTATACTTATATGGTATGCTTTATTTGATCCTATGTGGATATGCTGTGTTTTTCTATGTGATTACAAAATGTACTCTGTGTGAGTGATGTTGTGTGCATATATAAACTATAAGCATAAATCTGTGTGATTATGATGTATACTCTGTGTGAGTTATGTTTTGCGCTATGTAATGATATGAATGTCAATCATACTTTCACGTGTTATATAAGCATCTATGTGACATGATTCCTGTGGGATAGGGACATGTTATGTGTTGTCCTGGACATGTTGTGTACTGTCTGTATTTATGAGCTATATGCTTAGAGTTGCTGTGTGTCATTCTTCTGTTGTGTGCGATAGAGGATTTCCACTGCTATGTGTTATGGTGGACAAAAACCCAGGGTCATCCTATATGAATTTGCATTAGCATTGACATTGCATACATTTGCATTTATATAATGCTATGAGATCTGTGTGATCTGGACTACTGTGAGCTTAAGCAAATGAGCTCCTGTGTGGAATATAAATATCTGTGTGATATAGAACTTGTGTAGTTTATGATTGATGTGTGCTATCCTGTGTGGATATTGATCTGTGTGATCTTAAATGCTGTTGTGTGCTATATTGATGTTTTGTGTGAACAAATTGTTTTATGTATGAGATGGAATTGATATGTAGATAGCTTTATACTAGATGCTTTGTGTTTTACATATCAATATTGAATTCTGATGTTGTGTGCCGATATTGATGTAATTAACCTGTGTGGTTAGAAATTCTGTGTGTATTGAATGGATATGGTTTTGCTAGCATAATCTGATGCCATAAGGAGAAAGAAGATATACACGTCCTCGTGCTGATTTACATTTTTCCCCTGCACATCATTTTGCCTAAATGAAGCTAAGATTACTTACTGAGTATGTTAAATACTCACCCCTATGTGTTGTTTAAATGATGTGCAAATCATAGGTAGCTGCTATTGCTGGACAGTGACAGAGGTGATTAGAGTACCAAAGCTATATGTTAGAGGTCTGACTCTAGGGTTTATTTTTTATTTTTACTTTGTACATATGTTGTACATATATGTATATACATGCAAATTTGAGTTTGAATTTTTTTTTTCAAACTAGTTTGCTTCGCTTGTGTTTTGATTTTGAAAATGAAACAGTTTGGGCCGAGGTTTTGTATAAATAGTGTGTATATATTTTATCTCTCCTTATTTTTAAGATTTGATTTTTATATCATTTCTTAAATTATATTATTTATCAGGGAAAATGGATTTTAAATTTGAGTTCTACAAGATGGGTACGAACTTGAGGTTTAGACTAATGGTCTGTCGAAGAGGACGATTCAGACAGTATAGGATATGCTGAGAGCATGTGTTTTGGAGTTCGGAGGTCATTGGGACGATCATTCATCACTGGTTGAGTTTGCATACAACAACAGCTACCATTCATGTATCAGGATGGCACCTTACGAGGCTTTGTACAGGAGACAGTGCCGTAGTCCAGCTTACTGGGATGTTGAAGGTTTGCGACAGATAGAGGGACCAGAATTGGTTCAGTTAGCTCTTGAGAAAGTGAACATAGTGAAAAGATGTATCCAGGCGGCTCAGGATCATCAGAAGAGTTACTACAGCCGACACCATCGAGAGACAGAGTATGCGGTCGAAGATAGAGTTTTCTTACAGCTTTTTCCCTAGAGAGGCGTTATCAGATTTTGGAGACAAAGTAAATTGAGTCTTAGGTATATCTGATAGTATGAGATTATTGAGAGAGTGGGACCATTGGCTTATCGTTTGAGGTTACCGAATGAGTTTCCCCGATTACATGATGTATTTTATGTTTCGATGTTGAGACGGTATAGATTAGATCTTAGTCATGTATTGAGTGCTCTAGAGTTTGAGATATCTGATGAGTTGACTTACGAGGAAGAGCCGGTCAAGATTTTAGATCGATAGTTGAGGCAACTTTGGAATCATGAGATTCCTTTCATTTTGGTGAAATGGAGTTTTCATTCACCAAAAGAAGTTACTTGGGAGGTTGGATCGGATATGAGACGACAATATCCATATCTGTTTCTAGACTCCACGTTAAAGCATTGAGGTATGTTTTGATTTTGGATTTTGATATTAGATGTTATGATATGTTGATGAGTTTGTGTTGTGATTGCAAGTTAAGTAAAAAGACTTAACTTGGTTTGATTTAAATTATGAAGGATAAGCTTTGAGCAATGATGAAACGAGTTCGAATGATTGCGGTATAGATTACAGGTATGTTTCTGAGTTTATGGGTCATTTTTGACTTAATAAGCTGTTGTTTTGCTGCATTTTAAAAGGATTGCAAATATGGTATATAAGCATATCAGGTACCATATTTTATAATCCTTGTGATTTGATCTGTTTTAAATTTTAGGGAGAAAATTTCCTAAGTAGTGGAGATTTGTAATGTCCTGGAAATTATAGGAATTAAAATAAATGAAAAATAGTTTAAAACAGGATCGAATTAGGAAAAATTCAAAAAAAACAACAGGCAACACAGTCTGAGAGCATGCCCTCGTGCTCATAGATGAGGATCAGCATGACATCGTGCTCATCCTGGAAATTTGGCATGCCCTTATGTTGAATTTGTTGTAGAACAAGATCGTGCATGATTGTTGAGGTATGTGATTCTTCGCTTACATACATAACTTGTGATGAGCACGTCCTCGTGCTCTACAGGGCATGACCCATGCCAACTGGAGAATAGAGATTAAGCATGACCTGTGTTTTGAGAGGCACGATGTGCCAACTGGGAATTCAACATGAGCACGACCTCGTGTCCATGAGCAAGTCCTGTGCTGTTTACAAAATTCCTCTGCAGTTCATTTTATAGCAAACTATTTATCACTTACTGAGTATCTTCATATACTCACCCTGTTTGATTGTTTTAATGATGTGCAAATTGTAGGTAGATACTTTTGGATTTGGAGCTGAGGTGATCTTGCTACTTTCATGATATAGTCTGAGGTGGTGCTCCAGTTTTAGTTTTCCTTCAGCTTGTGTATATGATTTTGGGATGTACAGTTGTACATGTTTGTATACAATACGTAAATATATGCATTTTAGTTTGGGTTTTTTTTTCAAACTATTTACTACTTTCGCTTTTGTACAAAAAGTATTTGGGCCGAGTGTTCATGAAATGCATAATTTTTATGTCTTTCTCTCTCTGTTTTGGTGTATCTATATTTTATACATATTATATGGATTATTGGAAAAAATGGTTTTAAAATTTGAGTTAAGAAACATCTCCCAAAACAAGTAGGTAATAGATTTAGACTCTTGTGTACTCATTAGTTCATTGCTTAACTTTTCACTGCAGACTTTAGCCCTTGAATAACCTAGAGTTTATAGTTTCACCATGTCTCTCTTTTTGTTTTCAACTGCTTTTGATTGGAGGACAATTAAAACCTTTTATGCAATGACCAATCGCAATTTTAGAAGAGTGTTTGACTTATCATTAAGTATTCCATATAATTGATTTCATCCTTTTTACATATAACTCAAATGACTATGTTCTAAGACAAATGAGTTATAGGGTTGGGCCATACTTTAATGATTTTTGAATTTTGGTTTAATATCTTTAATTTAGTGCACTAAATTGATTGGCATACAATTACATGCATAAGAATTATTAAGTCACTTTAATTTTTTGCTCATCTTGCCATATAGAGATAGCTCGTGTCTTGATCAAACACTTTTTGCTTGAAGTCATGATCTACACATTTTTCTTGTATATATGTACCAAATGACAAATTTAATAATTATGTTTCTGTTTACAAACTTAGCTCATATGCATAAAACACTTCTAAGATGTCTTTTTCATATATTTAGTTTCATATGTACTAGATAAATATTTCAAAGATATTATGCATTTAAGTTATAATAGAATGCTACGGTAAAATATAGATATAATGGAATACTTTCATAACTATTATACAAATATAGTAAAATCAAAATTCAAGACAATTTTCAAATAATTATGAAAAACATAACAATGTATGACTGAGGGTCAACATTAAACTTTATTCATAATGAAAGTCTAAAATCTAAGTCTTAAAGAGGATGACCAACAAGAGACTATGTGCTCCTTAACCTCCACGAAAAGGCTCATCCTTTCTTTCATTTCAAGTGGAAACTTAGTTCTTTGTACCTACACATTTGAAATGCAAATCTTAGAACACATTTGAAATGCAAATCTTAGAACATCCACAATTAGTATAAATACTAAAGTGGCAAAAAACTTATGCATCAATAAATTAAATACCAGAACTAGACATCTTAGTCTTGTTCCTCTTATGCTCTTCCTTGTAGAGCTTTTAGTTCTTCCTCCAATGCCCAGCCAGGTTACAATGGAAGCAAGTACTCTCACTCTTCTTGAGATTTAGCTCACTTGCCTTAGGAGGATTTAGATTTTTGGCTTCACTCCCACTGGCTTAGGACCTATGAGTTTTGACTTTCTCTTCTCTTTCCCCTTCTTCTTCTTCTTAATTTGTCCTCTTTAGACCATGACCACGAGATCTATTTTCCTCTTATGTCTTCAACATGCCATATAGCTCCATCACTGATTTGGACATTCCATGCATATTAAATTTCATGAAGAACTGGTCATATGACTCAGTCAATGATCCCAAAATCAGATCTATGGCCAATTCTTTAGGCACTCGTACATGCAAACTCTCAAGAGTATCAAGATACCCTTTCATTTTCAATATATGGACACTAACCGAAGTACTTGGGGTCATCCTATAAGAGGTGAGAGGTTTCATGGTCAAAAACCTCTTAATCCAAGCTTGATTTTAAAACATAAGTTTTAGAATCACCGTTATCTCATATGCTTCTATACTCTCAAACCAGTTTTGCAGTTCATGAGTTATGGTTGCCAACATATGAGAACTAATATCGTTGGAATCATTCTTCTTAGTATCATAAGTTTCCTTTTAGACCATTGCTGCATTCCTACCTGGCTTTAGGGAATATGAGCATCGAAAACATAAAGACACTTCTCTTGTTTGAGGACGGTCCTCAAATTTTAAGACCAGTCTAGATAATTGGACTCGTTAAGCTTCTCCCTTTCGAGAATCACTTGCATAGTGAAAGTATTCAAGTTTTTATTTTGTTCCATTTTTCAACCTATACAATAAAGATAAACTAGATTAGTTAAGGTCTTAAATGATCCCATAAAATTGAATTGATATCCTTTTAAACAATTCATTCGTTATTGATTCTTTGTGGGCCAAGATCCACTTTTTGCAACAACACTCAAGTCAAGTTGAGCCTGTATACTTTGAGGTTAAGCTACATAGATAGGGAAACACCCAATTGTATCTGAAACACTACTCTTGGATCAAACGGCCTAACATGTTAAGTGTTAAGCACAAAAGCTCATTTTACTTTGCCTAGGTCTGGCCATACCATTCCACGTTAAATCAAACCCACATTCATAACTCATACTTCACCAAGAAATAAAGGCACACCTAGGACACCTAATGTACATGACCGGTGTTTGAGATACTTAACATGGTTCGGATTAGGAAAGCAACATTATGACTTACTATTAGAGGAATTCATTTTAATTATGGCTTATCATGGCATACGCTTTTGTTCAGCATTGCATATATATTTCGTGCATGTAAAATAAAATGTGAGATCATGGGCCAAAAATCTACAGCTAAGATCTATACTAAGTACATAGTCGATCTTCAAGCTTGTGGGCTCCACCTCTAGAAGGTTTTGGGCTCTCCACTCTGATCTGGCAGGCTTTGCACTTCTTGGGCTTGAAATCTTTATTATAATTTATATTCTAGAAACATAAAATAAAAATACTATAATCTTTTTGTGGCATGCAGACTACATTTAAAATACAAGTCATTCATGGTTAAAACAAAAGGTCCAATTTTAAAAATTAGTATGCTTGAGCCATTAAGGAAATTGTGTTTCAGATTAACTAAGGAAATTCCTGTTACATGCTTGGACTGAGGATCAATTGGCCATTCCTTAAAAACCCTACTTCATATGCTAAAAGGCTTGCACTTTATACAAACTTAGCAATCAATTTTTGATATCCAATTTTAATATAAGTTGCTCACACATTACAAAAACATATTAAAATCATGTATGACATGCATAAATATGATTAAAAAATATTTAATTCATATAACATGAATTTCACATGCACAATATACAATTTGATGCATCAAGATAGGCAATCTGACTTATTCTACGACCAAATCAGCAACTACATGGTCAAAGGTAAAATAGTACATGGACAGCACAGTGTCCATGTAATAAAATAGAAAACTACACTGGCATTTCAAACCCTACACGATCACGGGCTAACAGCTACGCAAACAATAACAGTGACCAAGTATCGTGTCAATTTTTTAGAAAAACAATGAACAATGCAACTTTACCCAGAATTCTAATTCGTACAATGTTAAAACTTGATCTAATCTTATTTTAATCATTTCTATAAATCAAAAATATTACCAAATATGCTTAGTTTTTATTCATTTAACTCAATCAGAAAACACAGATTTACCATATTGATTAAGATGTCAAAAATTTCATTCAAAACATAATGGGTTTTAAGGTCAGTGATAAAAACCTAGTTTTATCAATTCTAATGTATTCAACATTAACTTGATAAAAAATATATTCAATATCATTGTGACTCTCGAATTTAAATATTATCTGCATATAACTTCCCTCCTACAGACAATACTTAAACCCGGAAATCAATTTGAATAAAAGAAATTCATTTAATACAAACTCATCTCATATCACATATATATAAAATCATTTTACAAAATATCTCTAGGTTATAAAAGAAACAAGATTCCTAATGATTCCATTTTCAATTATAACCTTGCCAAAATACATATAATGAAATACAACATTGTCATGTACAACATAAACCTAAATCCAACATATATACCCTGCCCACCTAGATTCTTTTTGTCAATTTCCGAAAAATTCGAGCTTTCCACCTCGTCGTAAGCAAAAGAAAACTTTCTAGAGTTCTACCGAGCGTTACAGGCAAACAATTGCGTGAGATATACTCAGTAAGCAACATAACCAAATAAGGTCGGTTTCATTCATATTCAAAATAATAATTAAATTAAACACATAATTCAAATTAATAATGTACCATAATTATGTGTTATAATTATACAACCAAATCCTCATAATATTCAATCTTTATGATACCTAAGAAGAGTCATTTTTCATGCTTCCCAGGTAAAAACGCGGGATGTTTTCATACTACGCGCAGT
>CANYCX014272148.1:0-20155 GCA_948193385.1 Breynia disticha f. nivosa | reverse complement strand
TTTGCTGTCTATATTTACAAGGTATATGCTCAGAGCTGTGAGCTCAAGCTGTGTGCCACTCCTCTACTATATGCGATAGAGGACTCCACTACTGTGTTCTATGGTGGACAAAAACTGGGGACATCCTGTGTGGATTTGCATTGTCATTGCATACATTTCCATTCTTAATTATGATTATAATGCCATGTTATAGATATCTGTGTGATATAGAACCTGTGTGGTTTGTGATTACTGTGTGTTATCCTGTGTGGATATTGATCTGCGTGATCTTGATATTGTTGTGTGCTATATTGATGTTTTGTGTGAACCAATTGCTGTGTGAATGAGATGGAATTGGTATGTAAATGGCTTTGTGCTAGATGCTTAGTGCTTTACATACCATATCTGGGATTCTAATGTTGTGTGCTAAAATAAGTGTATTTAATCTGTATGAATTGGTTTAGGATATACCTGGAATGAATATGAAACTAAAAAGATAGCTTGTTGTGTGCTAATTCTTAAGAAACAGAATGACTTAGGCATTTTTTAAGCTCAGTAGTCCTTCGTGCTTACCGGCATGCCATTGTGTTTGAGGCCAATCTAACCAGCACGCAATGTGCTGCTAGATTATCTAGAAAAGTGTACGAGCACGACTTCGTGCTCAACACGGTACGAGCCGTGCTTCTTGGAAATAGTGAAATTGAGCATGACATGTGTTCAAAGAGGCACATCGTGCCGACTGGAAATTGTATATGAACACGACCCTGTCTTCATGAGCACCGCCACCGTGCTGTTACAAAAATTTCCCTGCACTTCATTATTTATAATCTGATGATCCCTCATTGAGTATAATTGTATACTCACCCCTTTTGATTTTTTAAATAATGTTTAGATCATAGGTAGCTGCTTTCCAGACGATAGTATTGTTGTGATCAGAGGAATTTACTAGATACAATCGAGGTCTAGCTCCAGAGTTCAATTTAATGTTTTGAGTTTTTTTTATTTTGATTTGTACAGATATGTACATTTCTGTATATACACGCAACCATATAGTTTGAAATGTTTTCAAACTTTTATATCTACTTGCTTCTGCTTTTGTACACAATTTTGTGAAATAAGACCGAGGTTTTAAATAAAAGCGTGTATATTATTTTCACTTATCTCATTTTAAATAATTGATTATATATCAATTGTATGGATTATTAGAAAATATGGTTCAAAAATTTGAGCTCCACATTTTGTGATATCAGAGCAGGGATTAAATTCTCTGCAGACTATGCCAAAGATTTTTAGATACTTTGTGATCTAAAAATCTTGATTTGTGATTTGAAAATCTGAGAGATTTTGAAACTGATTTATAACAGATGAAGCCTAGAAATGTATCACCTGATCATACTATTGAGTTTGGAGATTCAGTTGGAGGACAGGGGTTGGCACCAGCAGCCCCGATGCCTCCAAAGTAGCCAATACCATCTACGATGCCTATTCCCCCTTATGATCCTGCATATGCTCCTTTCTGGGAGATGATGCAGAAGATGATGATAGATTAGTCAAAAGGTTTAGGTACTCAGCAGAAGCTGAACATTGATAAATACTTTGCGAAAGTGCAAAAACAGAGGGCTAAGACATTTGAGGGCATGACAGATCCAGCTGAGGCTGATGACTGGTTGAGACATATAGAGAGGATTCTAACGCATATGAGATTTAGGTCAGAGTATAAATTTAAATATACTACTTCTCTTCTCGAGAAAGCAACCTAAAATTAGTGGGAATCAATTCTAAATAGTCAGAAAGATCCTCCAGAGTTGACTTAGGATGATTTTCTGAGGAGATTTGTTGATAAATACATTCCACATTATCAAACGAAAAAGAAGATAGAGTTTCTGCAGCTGAAACAGAAAGAGATGAGAGTTGTTGAGTACGAGGCAGAGTTTACCAGATTTTCTCATTATGCTCCAGAGGACGTTGATACAAATTAAATGAGGAGAGACAGATTTGAGCGGAGTCTGAGGTATGCTATTAGTGGCAAGATTATGACAAAACCCCCTACTTATGAGATGTTACTTGAGACAGCTATTAGGGCAGAGGACTTACCTGCTGAAGGAGATAAAATTGAGGAAAAGTGACATAGAGTCTCAGGTAGTTCCAGTTCAGCAAGTAAAAAAAGAATAGAGATTCTAAAAGAATAGAGATTCTAGACCATCTAGAGGGTCAGGTGGTAGTTAGAGTAGACAGTTTTGGAGAGGAGCTGGAGGTGGGAGGAGTGATACCACTAGGCCTCTTATTCCTTAGGGTCGAGGTATAGGTACCTATACCGGCAGAGATACACGTTCCTTGTGCTATACACATTACCAACTGGGATGTTTTAGCTGAGACTGTCCACAGAGACGTGAGCCTCAGGGAGGCAGTGTTTTAAGATAGCGTAGAGTAGGTGAGGCCCATACTACAGCAGTTACTGGTAGTGGCAGAGGTAGAGGTGGACATGATTCATGGTCTACTTCTAGGGGAGGATAAGCCTACAAGGGTGGTGCGAGTGTTTCAGGTACAGGTGGAGCTTGTAGAGCATCCACACCAGCAGGTTCAGCACCACAGACCAGAGTTTATGCCATGACCAGGGATGAGGTTGCAGAGGATCTGGATGTCATCACTGGAACTATTTCCATTTTTACATATCCTACTTTAGTACTGATTGATCTGGGTTCTACCTTTTCTTTTATTAGTGAGAGTGTCGTAGATCAAATAAGTGGTCATATTGACCAGCTGGGGTATACAGTTGCAGTTTCTATGCCTATGGGTAGTATTGTGTTAGTACAACATATTTTACGACACTACGAGTTGAGGATTAGAGAGTTGACTCATTTGGCTGATTTGATTGTATTGAGGATGGTTATGTTTGATATCATCCTGGCGATGGACTGACTATTAAGAAATCGAGCTATGGTCGACTATAATTCGAAAGAGGTTGTCATTGAGGTAGACAATAATAGATAAGTACTATTGGTATGTGAGAGGAACATCATTCCTTTCTGCCTTATTTCGGCAGTTTTAGCTATGAGGTTAATTCGGGAAGGCTGTGATGCCTATTTAGCATTAGTGATTGATCTAAATCAACAAAAATTAGAGGTACGAGATGTACAAATTGTAAGTGACTATCTAAAGGTGTTTCCTGACGAATTACCAAGATTATCCCAACAAAGAGAGGCAGACTTTAGGATAGATACGATACCAGGTACTGCACCAGTATCTATTGCACCGTATCGGATGGTAGCTATTGAGTTACATGAGTTGAAAAGACAGTTAGAGGGGCAATTAGAGAAAGGGTTTATATGACCGAGTGTTTCATATTGGGGCGCATCAGTGTTGTTTGTGCATAAGAAGGATGGTTGTATGTGGTTGTACATTGATTATCGTCAACTGAACAAGGTGACTATAAAGATAATATCCATTACCACGGATAGATGATTTGACAGATCAGCTACGTAGAGCTACAGTATTCTCCAAAATTGACTTGCGGTCTGGATATTGACAGCTGTGAGTAGAGGAGGGTTCGATTGCAAAGACAACTTTAAGGACTCGATACAGGCATTTCAAGTTTATTGTTATGTCATTTGGGTTGACGAATGCACCAGCAATCTTTATGGCACTGATGAATAAGGTGTTCTAGCCTTATTTAGATCAGTTTATTGTTGTATTCATTGACGATATTTTGGTGTATTCGAGAGATAGAGAGGAGCACGAGAGACATTTGAGGATTGTGCTAGAGCTGCTGAAACAAAAAGAGCTTTATGCTAAATTTAATAAGTGTGACTTTTGGATGTTAGTGGTTATCTTTCTAGGACACGATCTCAGTAGAGGGAGTGAACCGGATCCTAATAAGATAAAGGAAGTTTAGAAGTGTGAAGCTCCTAAGAGTGTGAATAAGGTTCTGAGTTTTCTGGGTCTAGCAGGCTATTATCATCGATTTATCGAGGATTTATTGAGGATATCTAGACCGATGATAGCTTTATTACAAAGGAATGCTCTGTACGTCTGGAATGACAAGTTCGAAGAAAGTTTTCACAAATTGAAGAAGAGACTAGTTGAAGCTCTAGTGTTGATGGTACATTCTCAATTATGTGGATTTGTGGTTTATACGGATGCTTCTGGAGATGGATTAGGTGGAGTGTTAATGCAGCATGGTAGACTGATTGCATATACTTCACGACAATTGCGACCACACGAAGCTAACTACCTGACTCATGACTTGGAGTTAGCTGCAATCATACTTACTCTAAAAGTCTCAAGTATATTACGACTTAGAGAGAGCTAAGCCTTCAATAGAGGAGATGCAAAGAGTTACTGAAAGATTACGACAGCACGATTGAATATCATCCTGGAAAGGCGAATGTGGTCATCTATGCCTTGAGCAACAAGGAAAAAGAGGATGCTAATTCAAAAACATATAGAGCAGAGTCTCTATTTTCTTTGAGAGAGTTACATGTGCAGTTTGATTTGATCGAGGATCATATGTTAGCTAATATCAAAGTTCGACCTCAAATGAGAGAGATGATTGCATTGCGTTAGGTTAAGGATGATCATCTCATGCAAATAAAGAAGAAAGTTGAGAAAAGGAAAATGGCTACTTCATACCGACTTGATGAAGACAGTGTGTTATCTTACAAATAGAGGCTATGTGTTCCTAATATTTGTGAGCTGAAGAACGAGTTGATGGTCGAGACTCATTCTTCAACGTTATCAGTTCATCCAAGTAATACAAAGATGTAACGTGATACGAGAGAGTTGTACTGGTGGGTAGATATGAAGAGGGACATATGTGATTTTGTCATTAGATGTCTACTTTGCCAGCATATCAGGGCAGAACATCAAATGCCAGCTAAGAAATTGAGACCACTTGAGATTCTGGAGTGGAAGTAGGAAAAGATTACCATGGATTTCATTATTGGCTTTCCAAGGATGTTTCAACTTCATGATGCTATTTGGCTTCTAGTTGATCGACTCACGAAATCAGCTCACTTTTTAACTATCCGATAGGATGATACGTTTGATAGGCTAACTGGATTGTATGTTGCTGAGATCGTCAGATTACATGTTATTCCTACTTCTATTGTTTTTGATCGTGATCCCAGTTTTATATCACGATTCTAGAGGAGTCTTCAGGATGTGATGGGTACTCGAATGAGGTTTAGTATATTTTTCCATCCGTAGACTGATGGTCAATCGGAGAGGATGATTCAGCCACTTAAGGACATGCTCTGAGCGTGTGTGTTAGAGTTTAGAGGTAATTGGCATGATCATCTACCTTTGGTTGAGTTTTCAAACAATAATAGCTACCATTCTAGTATTGAGATGGCACCTTACAAAGCTCTATATAGGAGACGGTGCCATAGTCCACCCTACTGGGATGTTGAGGGTTTGCGACAGATAGAAGGACCAGAGTTGGTTCAGTAAACCCTAGAAAAAGGGAATATTGTGAAAAGATGTATGCAAGCGGCCCAGGATCGTTAGAAGAACTACTACGATCGACATCACCGGGAGATAGAGTATTCGATCAAAGATCCAATTTTCTTATGAGTTTCACCCTGGAGAGATGTGATTCGATTTGGGAGACGTGGCAAGTTGAGTCCTAGGTATATCGGACCGTATAAGATTATCGAGAGAGTAGAACCATTAGCGTACAGATTGAGGTTACCAGGAGACTTGTCCCAATTAGGTGATGTGTTTTATGTTTCTATGTTAATACGGTACCAATTAGATCCTAGCCATGGGTTAAGAGCTTCAGATTTGGAGATATCAGAGGAGTTAACCTAGGAGGAGGAGCCGGTCGAGATTTTAGACCGACAGTTGAGGCAGTTACGGAATCGTGAGATTCTGATGGTATTGGTGAAGTGGAGTTTCCATTCACCAAAAGAAGCTACTTGGGAGGTAGAGTCGGATATGAGATGTCAGTATCCATACCTGTTTTTAGACTCCATGACACAGTATTGAGGTATGTTCTAATTCTGGATTTTGATATTGGATGTTATGATATGTTGATGTTACTATGTGTTAGTAACATATATGAAAGATTTAAATAATAGTAACATATATGAAAGATTTAAATAAGATTTACTTAAGGTATGACATGTTAGAAATGTTTGATTCGACCCTCTGATATCGTCACAGTATTGCAGATCTATAGTAATGAATGTATGACCGTTTTGCTGTTGTCTTGCTTTAATTTTGAGCATCTTGAGATGGTGAGTTAAGTGTATAAATGTACCATATTTGATTTCCCTTGCGATTTGCTTTGTTTTAAAATTCGGGGATGACATTTTCTAAGTGGGGGAGAATTTTAACGCTGGAATTTATACAAATTAAGTTATATGGAAAATGAATTAGAATAGAAGAATTCAGATCGATTTAGGAAAGTGCAAAAAATTCTACAGAAATCTGTAGTAGGCAAGGTGATGAGCATGCCCTATCCTCATATGTGTTAATGAGCACGTCAACGTGTTCAAACCTGGACATTGGAACGACCTCGTTTCCAATTTATTCCAGAACAACAACGTGCATGATGGAATAGAATCATGTGCTGAGAATGCACGACACGACCAAATGATATGACCTATGTTCTAGTTCATGTCAATTGGGTTGTATTTGATCAACTGACTGATGCATTCAGTTATATTCAAAACAGAGCATCTAGGTGAATTCTAAGTAGCTGAAAACCCTAGCTATGATGAGAGGAAGAAGAAAGCAGTATTTTAAGCAAGAAACAACTATCTTCTTACACATATTCAAGATTTAAGTCATCAAGGTAAGTTGTAAGCTTCCTTTTGAGTATATATGTGTAAGATTAAGGTATAAATATGGTGAAAAGTTGCTGGAATTCTGAATATGCGTGAGAAAAGGTATAGTTAGTGACCTTAGAGCTAAAGACACCTATGTTAATGAATTAAACCTATGTGGTTTAGGATTTTAAGAAAAGAGAAGCTCAAGAATGGTTGGGAAGCTTTTGAGAATTTATTTGGATTGGGATAGGGTTGTGTCCTAATCCGTTGCAAACAGAATAAGTGATGCATTTTCGAAGCTCAGCATGCCCTCGTGTTGACCAGCATGCCATCATGTTGTTGAATTATCTATAAACGTGTATGAGCACAACATTGTGCTCAACACGATAAGAGTCGTCTTACCTAGCATAATAAATGGGATGAAAATGTTTACTGTGTCATTGTCCTGCACTTCATTATTTACAAAAATGGTATACTCACCCCTTTTGATTATCTCTATGATGTGCGGATCGTAGGTAGATGCTTTCTAGACGAGAGTTTTGCAGTGATCAGAGGCGTTTACTAGATACGATCGAGGTCTAGCTCCAGAGTTCAGTTTGATGATTTGAGTTTTTTTTTGTATTTTGATTTGTACATATATGTACATTTCTTTATATACACGCAATAATACAGTTTGAAATGTTTTCAAACTTTTATATCTATTTGCTTCTGCTTTTGTGTACAGTTTTGTGAAATAGGGTCAAGGTTTTAAATAAAAGCGTGTACATTATTTTCACTTATCTCGTTTCAAAAAATTGATTTTATATCAATTTTCTGGATTATTAGAAAATATGGTTTAAAAGTTTGAGCTCCACAGAAGGAATCATTGATTGGTAGTTTTGCTTTCGGGTCGTCAGTTACGCCCTCCAGGCAAGACATGTGGTCAGCCGCTACGTTTTAACACCCCTTTTATTCCTAATCTCCAAATTGAACTCTTGTAGTATTAGTATCCATAGTACTAACCTAGACTTCGCATCTGTCTTATTCAGCAAATACCCAAAGAAGAATGGTCAGTGAAAACAACAACTTTTGAGTGTATAAAATAAAGGTAAAATTTATCAAAAGCAATCACGACAAAAAGTAACTCGTTTTCTATGGTGATGCTATTCATTTGAGCGCCATTTAATGTTTTCCTAGCATAATAAATGGGATGAAAATGTTTACTTTGTCATTATCCTAGAATAGTACCAAGGGAAAAATTGATAGTATCGCACATCAATTCAAAAGGTGGAGTCCAATCAGGTGCAACTAAAATGGGTGCATGAATCAATTTGGTTTTCAGTGACTTAAAGGCAACTAAACATGCATCATTAAAATAAAAAACAACGTCTTTTTCAAGCATTTGAGTCATTGGTCGGGTTATTTTTGAAAAATCTTTAATAAAACAGCGGTAAAACATTGTATGTCCTAAAAAAACTCCTAACCGATTCGACTGAAGATGCAGTTAGAAAATTTTCAGTTGTTTTAATTTTTGTTCAATCCACCTCAATTGATCTCTGACAAGAGATTTTTTGCCCTAGGAAAATACCATCTGTGAACATAAAATGACATTTCTCCCAATTTAGCACCAGATTAGTGTCTTTATAACGTTTAGAACATATTCCAATTCTACAAACACTGGTCAAAAGAATCACCAAAAACAGAAAAGTCGCGCATGAATACCTTCATTATGTCTTCGACGAGATTGTCGAAGATGGCCATCATGCATATCTGAAATACGGTCGGCACATTAATGTCATCTTCTCTTGATCCTCTGATGTAATGGGAATGTGAAAATAATTGGAAAAACCATCTAAGAAACAGTAAAAAGAATGACCAACTAACCTTTAATGCATTTGGTCAATGAATGGCAACAAAAAATGTTCTTTTCAAGTGGCATAATTGAGTCAACAGTAATCAATACACACACGCCATCAAGTGACTGTGCGAGTTAAAATTAGTTCGTTCTTCTCATTGGTCACAACTGTCATTAGTCCCTACTTTGGCACAACCTGCACCGAACTAACCCACGCGCTATCCAAAATCAGATAAATGAGATGTGCATCAAGTAATTTTAATACCTCTATATGAACTACGTCTTTCATCTTCAAGTTCAGCCGATGCTGAGGTTGCACAATCATCTTGTACTCGTCCTCCTTCAGGATTTTCTGCATGCAGAAGAAAGGTTCAATCCCACGTGTGATTAAAATCTTCCACACCAGGGATCGCTTCTGTGCTCGAAAAACCTCCAATAATTCCTCCTTTAACAGACAAAATGATCACAGGTAATTTATTATCTGGTGCCAACTATGCGTACTCCAAGTGATTCAGTAAAGGTTTCAGCTTGATAGTCGGTGGATCTTTAAGTGATGTTTTCATTTGTTGTACGCCCCATTGATCAAGTCCCTCGAATGGTTGTTTGCATGTCATAAAATCAGAAAACTAAAAGTGTGAGAGTTGCTCGAAAACTTGAAGATGGTCCTATTCAGTGGTGCCTCCCTGCAGCAAACACCTCTCCAATAGATTTGAATACGCGAGTTCCTACCAACAAATAGACAAAGAAGAGTGAGATGAACTAATGAAATAACAGTGGTCATCTTGCACAAGAGAGTGATGTAAAGACTTAGATATTAGAAAAGCAACTTCCTCCTCACCAACTATCAAAACTAATTTATCATCACTGATATCTATAATGGCCCTAATAGTGGCTAAAAATAGGCAACCCAAAATCAATGGAACCTCAACATCCCCATCCATGTCTAAAATGACAAAAATCCATAGGGAATATGAATTTATCGACTCACACTAACACATCCTCAATTTTACCCCTATAGAATTTTATCGATTAGTCTGTTAGTTACAAACTCATCCATATAGGCTGAGGTTCACCTAAACATTAATGCTTAAACATTTTGTTTAGCATCAATTAATACTATCTCCTAAATTAGCTGAGGCTTTTCCCCACAACAAACTGTCAAAAGAGCAAGGTACAGTGAAACTCCCTATGTCTTACAACTTTTCTGGTAACTTATTCTACAAAATTGTATAACATTCCTCACTCACTGAAATCGTGGATATCTCCTCTAACTTGCTCTTGTTCGAAAGCAGCTCCTTTAGAAAATGAGCATAGTAATACATTTGCAACAAAGCCTCAAAATATGGAATGTTAATATATAACTATTTAAATATGTCAATAAACTTACCAAACTGAGCATCAATATGCTCTTTGTTCAATTAGGCCGAATATGGAATGATTGGTTTCTACTACAAAATCGGCTCCTTGATTGCAGCTGTTGGCAGAGGAGGTGTAACATTCGACTCTTGATCTGGCTAAATGGTCTTCGTAGGTACTTCCATAGGTGCGTCAGACGATGTATTTTTAACAATATTTGGTACTTGAGGAAGTTGTCAACCATTTCAGAGTGTGATATCCTGCACATGGTCCGTCAGGTTAACTTCTGTGTTGCCAGGAAGAGCGCCTAGTTGTCATTTCAAGATCACCTTTGCCAATTATCCTACTTGCTTCTTCCAGTTATGGAATGTGCTTTAGTGTTGTGAACTGAAATCTCCAATGTCTAGAAACTGACGTCACTTGCTTAGATGAACTTGAAGAGGACATCCTCCAGATCTGCTTTTCGATTCAGCAGAGACCTATTACTGCTGAGGTTGTTGTTAAAGTGGTTGCTAAAAGCCTAGAGGATGGTTTGGTCGTGCTCTTCCCCATGAAAATTTCAGATGGTTTTGCCATCCTAGATTGTAAGCTTGAGTGTATGGATTGTTTTGATTCTGTTGACGTGGATGTTTTGAGTAATGTGCACTCCATGACATTCCTGCCTGTCGTAGCCATCTTTTAGAGAAGCAATCTGTAAAACACAGTTAGCAAGACTAGAAGAAAGGATATAAATACCATGAATTTTCTTACTAAGTGCCTCAACTTGTGTAGCCAAAGCAGTGGTTGCATCCACATCATAAACTCCGAGTTGTCGTGTTGGTCTGGCTCAGGAAACAACCCATTGGTAGTTTTTCATCGCCATTTTCTTTTTGAGTTCCTATGCTGCCTCCGATGTCCTGCTATTCAGCGTCCCTCAGTTGCTGCTGTAACATCCTAAATTTTAAATAAAATACGAAATAATAAAAAAAATACGTAAAAATACACGTTAATTTTTCGCGAATTAAATTAAATAATAATTCGGTTAGTAATATAAAATTTTTAAGAATTAAAAATCGTAAATGTATAACTAGATCGTGAAATGAAAACGACGACAAGTAAATTATTACGAAGGGAGAAATAATAAAATTCTTCGCCCTCATTTAAATAATTATTTGATGAAAAATAAATAACGGGAGTTTACGACAATTATATTTAGATATTGAATTTCGAGAATTTCGAAATCGGAAATCTATTCTGAGTCGGGGACAAATAAATTACGAATCAAAATGGACTCAAGACGAATGGAAGCATCTTCTTTTCCACCACCCACACCACTCACACGACACACTCAAGTGAAATTCCTTAAATTAAGCCTTTGTTCCCCACTTTGTCTTTCTTTTTCTCTTTTTAATCTCCACTTTCATTTCTTTTCTTCTTAATTCACTCTTCTCTCCTCTTCTTTTCTCTTCCAACGACAAGCTCCCTCTTTCTCTCCAAATTTTCATCTTCCACCTTGAATCTATCATTCCTAGAAAGTCCTTGGTGATTTGGGAGCTTAAGAAATCAATTAGAGGATTTGATTCGGTAAGTTTCTTGAGCATTAAGCTAAAATCCCGTTTTTCTTTCAAGCTTAACTTCCAATTGCCATAAATTTTTTGTTTGAGCTCCGATTTGAGTAAAGAAGTACTCGTTGGAAAGCTCAGAATGTCTACTATCTATTTTCCTGAGATTCTGTTGTTAAAAACGTGATTTAGGTATTCGAAACCTGCTGGAAATGTGACGGGTTGTGTAGTGACGAGTTGAGGTTAACGGAATCGGATTCTTTAGTGGGTTAGCTACTTGGGGTAAGTATTTTTGACCTATGTTTAATGTCTTTTAAGAGTTAAAAGATGGAATATTATTTGATGTTTGAGGGGAGGGAAGCCTTAAAACCTTTGGAAATTAATATATAAAAATGAAGAATAGAGGAAATGAGAGAAAATGTAAGAATTAAGAAAATAAACTTAATAATAATTTTCATTATATGTTAAAAATGATTCTTGTACATATAATTAATGAAATGTGTCATTTAATTATCCATAGGCGGATCAAAACAAAGCGAGGTTAGTTCTCGACCCGGAAATTAACGTGTCTTGCGAGATAAATAACACTAGCACAACCATCCTTATGTATGAAATTGATTTTGGTATGAATATTGATGAATTGTGATGTTTATGGATTGATGAGTATGTATGGTGATGTTGTGGCATGTTAAATTGTGATGATTATATGTGTTGACATCATATTTGGAAATGGTATGTTGTTGAAAAACTATTAACATGTCATATTGAAATTTATTGTGGTAAATTTTGTTGATAAATGGATTGAAATGTGCTTTATATGTTGTTGATAAATTGGTTGATATATGGTTTATATGTTATTGAATAAATGTTGATATGTGGTGTATATGTTGTTGGTAAAATGGTTAATATATGGTTTATATGTTGTTGAATAATGATTGATATTTGGTTGACATACATTGTACATACCATACATGCACTTAGGTTCTTGGTGAAAATGAGTCACATTAAATTATAAAGAATCTAAGTGATAAAATGACGAGGGAGTGGTTTTGAAAGCAGGTTGTGCATGTGGCATACTTCAAATTAGTGCTTTAAGCATAATATTTCAGATAGTATATAAAAATACTAATCCGGACACAGTGGATATTTGTATACAGACGTGTATATAAATGTGCATTGGCCAATGTGTGCATATTTTGATATTTTGATATATTGATATTACCGGTATAACCATGATACTCTCGACCGAAATGTCCGTTTGCAAACGTCGATATTGGCCAATGTGGGCATAAATTATGAGCTCAAGTGTAAAAAAATGAACAAGCACATAGAGTGCATTTATAGGTCATATGATCATAAGCATATTGTGTTATGCAAGTACATATATATTTGGTATGAAATTTGGTGAATGTGACATTGAAATAGCTTGATTGAAAATTTGTCATATGGTATATTGAGATTTTTGGTGAAATTGTTCTAAATATGTATTAAGTGATTTAATGAAATTAAATGAGAATTTGTGCTTATGAAATGAATTGAGTGTGTATATGATTTTTGGTTGGAAGAATTTTGTTAAGAATATGTTATGTTGTTGTTGTTGATGAAAATATGTGTTTGTGTTAAGATTCAGCCGGAGAAACAGAATAGAACGCGTGGTGGCCCGAAAGTACGCGGAGTCGTATCGACCACACGTACTCGAGATGACACCACGTTTAAATTAAAACAGACTATGCGGTGTGGGCGCGACAACGCTTACCCCACACCCACACCGCGTACTTAAGACGACAACGCGTTTAAATTTAAAACAGACTACGCGGGATGGGCGCGACAACGCGCACCTCACTCCCACACCGTGTACTCATGACCAGACCGCGTTCTCACCTGAAATCAGATAAAATTAGATAAAATTTAACACTTAACTTAATGTATAAGTGTATTTTTATGAATTATGACATAAAGATCATATAGAATAATAATAATATGATTATAATTTAAATAAATCATATTTAATTATTAAAATAAAATTTAATTGAAATGTATCTTGATTTTAACATCTTGTTTATTGTTTAATTGTATTTATGTATATAAATATTTTATTGTGAGGATGGTTGATCATTTTGGTACGTGTTATTTACTGAGTTTCGCCACTCACGGTTACACCCTGCCACGTCCGGCAGATTTTTAGGTAATCTTTTGGATTAAAGAAGTGTGCGGCTTGATTTTGGATTTTTGATTCCAGTTCGGTTCGAAAGATTAAGGTGGGCGGTGTATCGAGATTTTTCTCTCTCCTGATTTTGTTTGAATTTTGGAAATGTATTTTAATTTTATTTTTATAATTGTGTGTTTAATTATGAAGGATGACTGTATAAAATTTTTATATATGTGTGGATGTGTATTATATTTTTCGAAAACTATTTTTCAAGACTTTGATGTTCAAGATTTAATTGTTATTTTGAAGTAAAATAAAAATAATAATCAAGGTAATAATTAAATTTTGGGCGTCACATAGACACATTTTTTATATACAATAACTCATTATATAATAAGCTTGTTTTTTAACTCATTTATGATAAACATGTTGACATTTTATCTTATCTGTTGTACAACAAAATTTTTAATGATGGTGTTACCAACAAAGTTTTTTGAAGGATATAATAGGAATAATACATAATTTAACAAATTTTAACTGTTATAACTATCATTTTCTTAAAAACTATGATATTCTTATTGTGTCTATTTTGAGGGACGGATCATTTTCTTAAAAACTATGATATTCTTATTGTGTCTATTTTGAGGGACGGATGAAGTATTTTTTAGTAGAAATTTTAAAAAATGAAGTAATTACTAATTTATCATTAATTAATGATATTTAAAACAGTACATGTGTGTGAACTAAACAAATGTGTTTAAAAAAATTACTATGAGGATTTTAGAAAATGTATTGAAAAATAAAGAACAATTATTTTAGGACATTTTAAGTTTTATTTATTTTGTGATAATTTTTTTGAGACAGAAAGAATATTAATTAGATCCCAATTGCATCTTCTTAAAGTTTATTTAGTTTCTAATTCTACAACATTGAACGTCAGCACTTCAACTATTAAATAACTAAATATATTTAGCATTGTTAAAAGGAATTTTTACATAAATATATACTCCAAACAATAAAATTCAATCTTAATAAATATAAAAATTTATTGAGGTAGTTAATGGTGCCAATAGATATATTTTTTTTAAAATATAAAAAGTTTAATTTAAAAAATAAATTATAAAAATATACACTATAATAAAAAAATTGTATTGATGTAATTAACCTTTATTAAAAACACCAGTGTGAAGAAATATTTATAATCCACTATTTGTTGAAATTTTAGTTAATTAAAAATATAATTGTATAATAATCAAATTAAAAGGAGTGTTCAAGCTACTGGACTTACATAGTCAACATAAAGTGCAGAGTGGTGTCCTGAATATCTGCCATGGCAGAGTTCATCCAAAAGCTTCATGACGTCCATTCCACAGGTAGCCAGAGCCTACAATACTGCAGAGATTCAAGAAAGTTGAAAGCAGTGCATAACACAAAACTAATAATCACACCCAAAGCTAGAGGTGCTAAACTGTTTGGAACAGGCAAGTGCACAGTTCAAAAAAATCTTGAACTAGAATCGGAATTGGGTATAGCCGGTTCGGGACAGTTTGGTTCCAATTCCAAATCCCCGATTCCGGTTTCGGCGGTTCCAGTTCGACATTTCGAGTTCAATTTTCCTTTGAAAATTAACCCATTCACCGGTTCAGAACCATCAATTCGAATTTCCATGGTACATAGAACCAGAATTAGACATGACCGATTTAGCCAGTTCCAGTTCAAATTTTACACCTCTACGGCTCTACCTAAAGCAAAGAAGTAGCCAATAACACGGATAACAAGTACAATTTGTATTGAGACTTGAAATTTTCTTGCATAACTGACTGCAAATAATACATTCATGTTGGTTTTGCAATCAGTTTCCATGAGTTACAACAGCTTACAACCACAACTGAACTACGAGTGGTTAAATGGACTCAGCATTTTCCATGCTCATAAACTTGCTCAGTAACCATCAAATGATCTAAAATCATATGAAGTTAAAGTGTCTCATTTGGCCTTTCTCACCCAGCTGTGAGATATTGTACAGTCAACCTAAAAATTCTCTATATCAATGGTGAAATGAACTTCAAATGGATATTTTACTTTCCTCGTTGATTATGCTATTATTCCAATCCTCCTTTGCAACGTCTGGCACAGCATGGAGCAACTCATCTGGTGTAGCAGCTGGGTCCAGATCCCAACACTGATCTGGCAACTTCTTTGCTGTGGCATCTTCTTTGAGGGACCAAGATGGAACTTGGTGAGAAAACCTGAACATCTCTTTCCGTGGAATCCATCTAATGGCATCCTTGTTTGGGTTCCTCTGGTACACTGTTTTGAAGCCTGCCATTTTGAGAAGAGGCACAACCCAGACCCCAAGACCTTCAGCGTAGTCATCCAGAGCCTCCACCATCTCATATTGGTGCCTCACATCATCTGGGGTTGATCTGTCCCAATCCGCTGACCAATTTCGATAAACTGCCCAAATGTCTCCACGTTTTGGGTATATCCGGATGCAGCCACCCCTGCCAGCCTTCTGCCCCTTCAAAAGATGGGAGAAAATGTTCACTTGTTCAATAACATCAGAATTCCAGGCTCTAAAATGGCCACAAGACTTGGTAAACCCAGAATCTATCCAACTAATTGAACCAAATTCACTATCAGTTTTTGAGTTCAAATAGCTGATGTGAATTTTAAAAGGATCAACTGAGACAACCTCGCGGATTAGACAGTACAAACGAGGCATGCCATCATCTTCATCATACAAAGCCCAAATCTGCTTTGGTTTGAAGCACTCCTCTGACCTATCTTTATCAAAATCATGAAAATCAGGGTCGGGTACAGTAATTGAGATGGGCGGCCCCGACCTGATTGGCTTTGTTTGATGAGCAGAAACATGTGCATTGGTTAACTTAGGTGCTTCCCTTGCTTCTGATATTTTACATTCAATCTTCACTTTGGCTTCTGCAGCTGAAGCCCAGTTGAAATCCTCCAATTTCTTCTGAATACTATTCATTGCCTTGTCAATCAACAACTTTCTGGCATCGAAAGCAGGCGCACAAGAGCTACGCCTTGATGTAAGCTCACTAGGACCAGAAATCCTAGGTTCCTGTTCAGTCATTGCAGTTCCATTTGCCAATCCAACTTCCGAAACACAATTTGATCTTTTTTCTTCATATCCATTCCTAAAACTGGTGGAAACTGAATATTTAAGTTTCTTTTCAGGTCTACCAACCTTGGTAGCAGAAAATTCATTGCCATTAGCATATGCAAACTGATTTGAATTAGGTGTTGTGCTTTTCACGGCATGCTTTCCACTTCCTGATTGTTTATAGTTTGCTCCTGCTCCATTGACATTCCCGTTAGTCTGATAAAAAGCTTCAGTTGACACCGTAGATGAACTGTTTGGACCAACAACTCCAGCAGCACTACCAGAGTATGAACTCCATTGAAATGAAAGATTTGAGACATACTCATAACCATGTCCAGTGTGCAATCCTGGTACCCCGTTTCCAGTGTATAAAGTAGTAGTGGTAGGAACATATGTAACTCCATCATATCCATGATTTCCATATCCATTACCAGGAACATAAGACCAGGGAGAGTAAGGGAAAGAGCCAGTCACTGGACCTGTCCCGGTTTCTACTGCAATGAATGCACCCCGACAATTCTTACATGAAAGTTTCTTATTCAAATACTTCCGGAGATACTCATACTGAACTTTACAAGAGGTACAAACAGTCCAAAAGGTATCAAGCCCATGGGAGGAGGACGGATTGTAATAACTGTTGTACCCTGTGACACCACCAGCTGCATGAACTGCAGATAAGTTTGTCTGAACAACACAAGATTGCTTCGTTTTATTTCTCTTCCCTTCGTAAGAGTTTCTCTTAGGACCATCGGACAACATTGTCCAAGCTTCAGACAAAATCCTAAATGCCCCATCAGCACCAACAGTTTTATTCTTATCAGGATGAAGCAACACAGCCATTTTCTTGTACTTTTTCTTCACAGCATCTCTATCTGCAGAAGGCTTCAGTCCAAGAACAGAATAATAGTTAACTTGACCATTGCATTTAGCCTCTGATGCAATATAAACATCAAAAGTCGCCACCATTTGAGATATCCCATCAAGCCCAGGATGCAGAGTTTTAGCTTTCAATGCATAAGTCTTTGCACCATTGAAGTCTTTTTCCACAAATCGTTTCTCAGCAATCTCTTTGGCTCTAAGAGCCTCCTCTAAATTAGCTTCCATGCAGATTGGTTTAATTCACTCACAGACCCTAAAAATCTTGAAGAAAACGCTAAAACCAACCCATTATGCCTGCTAGCGTGAGACAACAAATTTTCACAGGTAACCGCATTTTCTCGTCTGCATAATTTATACACAGAAATATTAGTACCCTTGAGCGTCAAACTTGGGAGACAATCTATGCTCTATCCGAGTTGACTAAGTCAAACACATTTCAGCACAAGAAACCAACTAAATTCAAACATAAAATTTAAAAAACAATCCATTTAATTCCAACTTAGTATGTACAATGAACACAATTGATTACTCGCAAATTGAAGCAAACTGAACAAAATGTGAAACTAAGAACTAACAATTACAAAATAAACTTCCAAAACAACCAAAATTGGATCTCAATAAAACAAGTAGCAAACTTGATATCTTTCACAACTCAACAAACACTAAAAACTCCTTCCCTTCACATTTTCCTCATCTTTCTCAGCAAAGAAACAACACATTGCATGTCCAAAACAAAATATAATAGACACACCATAAACCCAAATTAAACCCAAAACCCTCGAAATCACACTTAATTTCCACAAACATAACACTATTTACAGAAGCAAATGTAACAAAAATGTAAATCTCAACAAAGCCAACACACTATTCAAATGCACTTAGATCGCAGCTAAAACATACTGTACAGAGACAATTAAACTCCAAACAATTAAACTCCAAACAATAACAAACAAATGTCAGTTCTTTTTTATTTCAAACTTAAGAAATAACAAAAGAACAAAACCTACTGAGATTTAAGCAGTGAAATGTGACCCAGATCGCCACGTGTACTTTAACAAGCTCAAGGAAATAAAGAAAGTGATCTTATTTTTTTGTACTGTCACGCACACTTCGCTGTATCTCAGAAAACCCCAAAAAAAAAATTTAAAACCCTTTTTAGTGGAGAATGAAATTAGTGGTGTTAGAGGGTGAAATTGCAAAAATAGAAATATGGTTTTTGTAAAGGAGAGGGAAAATTTGAATGGGCCGAAGAGATTTGCGGCGGAACCGGCGGCGGAGATGCGGGTTAAAGACGACGATCGCCGATTGTAAATGAAAGAGGAAATTTTTGTGGTTTTTTGGTTTTTTGAAATTAATAAAAATAAAAATGATAATTTCAGTTCAAGTAAAAGATGTTAATAGTATTTAATGGTAAGAATTGCTATTGTACGCACTTGTGCGTACTATACTACTTCCCTAAAAAAAATTAAAAGAAAATAAAAATACTACTAGTTTTTTGGTTATTTTTTGTTTGGTGTGTAAATATGATGTCATTATATGTGTATTAAATATTAATTATGTGTTTTGTTGGGTAATTAATAGAATTGAAATTTTTGAATTTAAGGTATTAAATTGGATTTTTTTTATTTTGTTTTTATTAATTGAGGGTCATTTTCTAACTTAATATTGGGAGATAATTAAGGAGGAAATTAAATGAAACGAGTTCCTTGTTTGGAATGCAATTTAAGATTTGACAATTACAATTTTCGAGGTATAAATCTTTTGGCGAATTGAACAAAAAAATTTTATTTATAATTATGATATTTTATTTTATTTTTAATTTAAAGGTCTATGTTTATTGAATATATATCTCAATAATGAGGTTTTTAATAATAATAATTGATTAATTTTTAAAAAACACCAATAATAATAAATTTTAATTTATTTTTTAATTATGTTAAATTAAAATGAAAATGGATCTGGTACACAATTTATTAGAAATATTATATAATAAATTACAAATGTTATATACGTATAATAAATCATTTTTTGTTATAATTGAATTTTTAGTAAAAAAAAGAACTTAAATTTGCGAACCGAAACCAAAACAATCAGTTCCAACTTATCGTTTCTATCAAATTTAAAACTGCAAATCACTGGTTTCAAACCGTTTTACCCGTCTACGAGTTATTTCCCTTGTATGATTTGGAGGGAAAAAGCTATTTCGATTGATGGCGAGCAACAAAGAGAAGAGTTTGGTAAAGTAGAATAACTCCACTAAGTGAAGTGACAATGATATGCAATGCAACGTTGTTTGTGAAGGTAATATAGAGTGAATCGGCTTAAATTACGTTGGAGATATCCAAGCCTAAGTTGTAACATCCTGAATATTTTTTGTCGTAAAATGACGATAAATATGTGTTTAAATGTTAATATATAAAGATATACGAAAGGTTCATCGACGGTTGACGCGAAACGATCGACGAAAATCGGAAAATCTAAAATTTTGGGAGAACGCGCCGTGGGCAGCAGAGTGCG
>CANYCX014270791.1:0-10412 GCA_948193385.1 Breynia disticha f. nivosa | reverse complement strand
CGATAATAACCAGCTAAACCCAGAAAACTACGTACCTCAGATACGTTTCTTGGTACTTGTCATTCCTGTACCGCTTTTATCTTACTAGGATCTGGTTTCACTCCCTCAGCTGAAATCACATGTCCTAGAAAGACAACCTCTAACATCCAGAACTCACACTTACTGAATTTAGCATACTTCAGTAATTCGAGAACAATTTAAAGATGTCTCCTATGCTCGTCCCTATCTCTCTAATAAATAGAACGCCATCAATGAACACAATTACAAACTAATCTAAATAAGGCTGAAATACATTATTCATCAAAGCCATAGACACTGCCAACACGTTAGTTAACCCAAATGGTATAATTGTGAACTCGAAGTACCCATATCGAGTCCTAAACACCGTCTTCAGTATCGAGCTCTCCTCAACTCTCGACTTCCAATAACCAGATCTCAAGTCACTTTTAGAGAACACCGTAGCCCCTTGCAGTTGATCAATCAAATTATCTATCCAGCGCAACAGATACTTGTTCTTTACTATGATCTTGTTCAGCTTATGATAGTCGATACACAATCGCATACCATTGTCCTTCTTCTGCACAAATAATACTGGTAGGCCCTAAAGTGATACGCTATGACATATAAAACCTTTTTCTAATAACTCCTCTAGTTGTCTTTTTAGCTCCTGCAGCTTAACAGCTACCATCCGATATGGTGCAATAGATAATCGGTACAGTCTCTATCCTAAAATCATCCTCTCGCTGAGGTGGTAATCACGGTAACTCCTTAAGAAATACATTAGGATACTCTTGTACAATCTCTACATATCTTACCTCTAACTAGGTTGATTCAGATCAATTATAGAAGCTAAACATGTATCACACCCCTCTCGAATCAACCTCGCAGTAATTACTGCCGAAATCAAACACGGTGGTATCACTTTTTGGCCGTCGACTAGAAATACCCTTCTATCTCCATCAACCTCAACTATCACTTCTTTCGCATAACAGTCGACCATAAGTCTATTCCTGGATAGCCAATCCATCCCCAGAATAATCCAGAAAGTCGACCATCCTCAATGCGATCAAATCGGCTAAATATGTTGACTCACCAATTCTGAGCTCACAATGCCTGAATATATGTTTAACTATCACTGTTCCTCTTGCTTGCATAAAAACAGTGACTGTATATCCCAAATGCTCAATACTGCCTCCTATATGCTCTACCATATACTCTCTAACAAATGAACAAGTAGAACCCAGATCAATCAGAATTAATGTATTATAAGAAAATATGGAAATCATACCCGTAATAACATCTCGATTCTCTACATCATCGTCTTTAGTCATAGCAAACACTCGTGCCTGTTGTAGTGCCCCTGTCTGTGCGGCTGTTGCTTTAATAGATCCACCGGCTCCAACCCTAGAGGTTGCTCCTTCCCTAGAAGTAGACCCGGCACCGCCTCTATCTCTACCTCTTCTGCCTCTAGTAGATGTTGTAGCGTTATTCTCACCCGCACTACTCTGCCTCGATACACCGTATTCCTGAGGCTCTCTCCTCTTTGGACAATCCCTGGCAAAATGACCCGACTGTTGACTTATAACATAAGGATTGTGTATCTCTACTGGTATAAGTGTCTGTATCTCTGTCTTGAGAAGTAAGGGGACTGGTGGAATAACTCCTCCTAACTCTTACTCTGCCTCAAGACTGTGTACTACGTCCACCTGTCCCTCTGGAAGCTTTGACATCTTATCTTTGGCTTCCTCTAGTTGAACTAGACCAAAAAAACTATCAATCTCTTACCCTCTCGCTTGTTCTCTTTTTTTTTTCTTCTTCAGCTGCCAACTATTCTGCCTTGATGGAAGTCTCAAGTAAACCCTCATAGGTAGACAGTTTCATTGCAATCCTGATAAGAACATTATACCTCAAAGGCTTATCAAACCTATCTGTCCTCTTCTGATTAGTATCAATATCCTTTGGATCATAACGAGACAATCTAGTAAACTCTGCCTCGTACTCTGTCACTGTCATCTCCTTCCCTTTTAACTCTAGAAACTCTATTTTTTCTTCGTCTGATATAGTGGAGGAGTGTATTTATATGCTAACTCTTTAAGAAATCCTTGCAAGTCAACGTCAGAGGATCATTTTGACTGTTGGGTATAGACTCCCACCAGTTCCAAGCTGCTTTCTCAAGTAAAGACGTGGTATACCTCAATTTCTACTCAGGAGTGCACCTCATACGTGTCAATATATGCATTATATGCCTGAGCCAATGCTCAACCTCTACTGGATTAGTTGTGCCCTCAAATGTCTTTTGCTTCCTAACCTCTGCAAAATTCTTGTCAATATCTAAGTTCTGCTGACTCCCTAAAGCGCCCTAGCTTCTCATTATTTTCTGCATCATCTCCTAGAATGGATCATATGCAGGATCATGAGGAGGTATAGGCATAATCGACTGTGCAGGCTGCTCTAGAGCTGCTGGGGCTGACCCCTGTCACTCTATTGACTTTGTGGACTAAGTCGTGTGATCATACGATATGTCGTCTATTGGCTCCATCTGTTACTGAAATCAAATTGCAAATGATTTAGCTCTTACCAAAACATGATGCAGTGAAATCATTTTAGCACAGTCCGCAGAGAATTTAATACCTGCTCTAATACCACTAAATGTAAAACACAAAATTTGAAACCTATTTATTCGAATAATCCATATATTTTAAAAAATGATTTAATACTCAAACCAAATCTGAGGAGAGATAAAATAGAATACATGCCATTCGTAAAACTCGGCCCAAATTTAATATCATAAAACATAAAACTATAGAAGCTGTAATTTTAGTTTCAAAAACAATTCAAAACCAAAAAGGCATGTATATACATTATGTACAATATGTACAAATCACAATCCAAAATACAAAACTCTGGAGCCACACCTCTAACAAGTATCGCTGGAACTTTGATCACTACAGTCTCTCGTCTAATAGCAGCTATCTACGATTTGAACAACATTATAAATGATCACAGGTGTGAGTATTTTAAGATACTCTGTGAGTGTCATATTGCCAATTTGAGTACATTATGCAGAAGGTAACATCTCTAATCATGTTTGCTTCATTTTGTATGTAAATTTCTGTTTATATGTTGTGCAGAGGAATTTTTCCAGTGAGCACGAGGTGTGCTGAGACGAACATGGGACGTGCTCATCACTAGATTCCCACTTGACACGGGTTATCCCTTATAGAGCACGAAGGTGTTCTCATGTCATTTTCAAAATTATTTCAAGCATGGAGTATCCTGTACAAATTGATCATAGCATGAGGGCGTGCTGATAAACACGGGGTGGAGCTGAACTTTTCGTGTGCATATTTCATTTTCAATTTCTTGTACAGAAAGGCAGCAAGCAAGTTCTTTATTAGTAGTATTAAATCAGAGCAACGTAGATACCATTTCTACAGTAAATGGCATTCCAAAATAGTACATTATCAACAATTTGCTTACTATTAAACATACCATATGCCAATCCATACACAAACATTTCATAAGCTTCATTTCATATCCAAACAACATCAATAACAACATCAACAAATCATAAATAGAACTCATTCCAGTATATAAATGCAATTATGGAATGAAAGTGAAATGCCAATGCAATCGCACACAATATGCCCTAGGGTGTCTCTTTCTTTTATCTTTTCTTTTATTTTCGTTTACTTTCTTTTTCTTTTCTTTTCTTTTCATTTTTTCCTCGGTGCCAACACAACATCGACCCCAGTCTGGCATCGAGCCCAGCTCAGAATATCATTGATCCTAGAACGACATTGAGATCTCTCTCGAAATCATCCTCAGGCCCAGCCTAGGATATCGGCCATATGTCACACAACGAAATGCAACACATAATGAATCAAATGCATTCAAATGGCCATCTCAAATAAAATCATATGTATGCTCATCAAACAATCACATGCTTTCCATATCATCAATAGTTCATACAATAATACATATGAACACTAAAAGCAAAAACCAATCAAGAGCATATATAAACTCAATTAATACACATCAGAGCATGTACGCACATATAATCAAAAGCATTCAAGGCTTAATATATATCAATCATATAAGCTCACAACAATTAATCTTGATCATACATATACTTATTTCAATCAAATTCACAATTCCTTTTTATTCACATTTTTGCTTTCTTTTAAACTCTTTTGCATCCTAACAAGTGTGAATTAATCATACAGATGCAAGACGTTAGTGTAAGAACACTTACCTCAAAATACGTGCGAAGTCGACTCCAGATTCAATTCGATTCAAAGCTTGTATAGTTCCTGCTATAAGAAATTAAAATGTAAAGGCTATTAATTACTTTGTTTCTTAACTGATTTTCTCTATGGAATCATCACTTACAACCTTTAACTAAAATCCTCAAGTTCTCAAAAACTTCAAAACTAACCATTTTGTCCCTTAATTCATTCTACGGTTTTCTTTTGCTTCTCCTCACATTTTGTCCAAAATTTGAATGGAACAATGAAAACCTGTCGGTTGTACATAAACAGCCTAGTCGACACGTCGTGCTTCATGTTGTGTCGTTCTTTGTTTGGCATGAGTTGCAGTTTGATCGTGCACGATATCGTGTTGAATAAATTTCCAGAAATATGTTCATGCCTTCAGCACGAGGTCGTGTTATTTCTCAGGTATGACTACGATGTCCTTCTTTTCAAAAAACATGAGCATGAGGTTGTGCTCAGCTAGCGTCCACTGCTTTTTTTTCATTTTTTACAATTTTCTCTGCAGTTCAATTCTATTTTAATCTATTTTCCAAACAGATTAATTCTACAATTTCCAGGATGTTAAAAATCTTCCATACTTAAGAAATTTTGAGCGCAAAATTTAAATCAAACCAAACCGCAATCAAATCCAATTAACCTAAGTATGGTATCCTTACATTTTCAACATACAATACTTACAACCAATACTAACACAACAACAAACTAGTAGCAAAATAGCAATAACATACCAGCAACCACTTTACTTTAGAGGCTTACATCAAAAGATACCTCAAGGCTATGTCTTAATGTCTGGAAATAGATACGGATACTGCTATTGTATATCAGCCTCTACCTCTTAGGTAGCTTCCTTTGGCGAATGGAAACTCTATTTCACCAGTACCATAGGGATCTCTTGGTTTCGTAACTGTCTCAGCTGTCCATTCAGAATCTCAAATGGCTCCTCGTCATATGATAACTCCTTTGATATTTCCAACTTTGGAGCGCTTAACACATGACTAGGATCAAATTGGTACCGTCTCAACATAGAAATATGAAAAATATCATACAATCGAGACAACTCATCTGGTAACCTCAATCTGTACGCTAGTGGTCCCACTTGCTTAATAACCTCATACGTTCTGATATATCTAGGACATAACTTTCCTTGTCGCCCAAATCTAATCACACCTTTCCAGGGCAAAACTCGTACGAACACTATCTTCGACATCATATACTATCTCTCGATGATGTCGATTGTAATAATTCTTATGACGATCCTGAGCCGCTTGCATACATCTTTTCACAACATTCACTATCTTGAGAGTTTTCTGAACCAACTCTGGTCCCTCTATCTGTAATAACCCTCAACATCCCAGTACACTGGACTCCGTCACCGTATCCCGTATAAAGCCTCGTAAGGTGCCATGCTGATACTAGAATGATAGCTATTATTGTATGCAAACTCAATCAAAGGTAAATGATCGTCCCAATTACCTCCAAACTCCAAAACACAAGCTTGTAGCATATTCTCGACTGTCTGAATTGTCCTTTAAGACGGTCTTTAGTCTACGGATGAAAAGTTCCACTAAAACTCAATTTGGAACCCATCACATCCTGTAAACTACGCAAGAATGGCGATGTAAACCTAGGATCTCGATCAGATACAATCGATATCAAAACACCATGTAATCTGACTATATCAGCAACATACAATCAAACTAGCTTGTCCAATGTATCATCCTATCAGATAGCTAAAAAATGAGCAGATTTCATCAGTCTATGAACTATCACCCAAATAGCATCGTGACGTAAAAACATGCTTGGTAAGGCTATAATGAAATTCATGGTGATATTCTCCCATTTCCACTCCAAAATCTTTAACGGTCTCAAAGTTTTGGCTGAAGCTTGATGTTCTGCCTTGATCTGCTGACAAGGTAGACATCTCGTGACAAACTCTTCTATCTCCTTCCTACCAACTCACCAGTACATCTCTCGCATATCACGATACATTTTGGTACTTTCTGGATGTACCAAATAAGGTGAAGAATGTGCCTCAGTCATTAGATCATTCTTTAGCTCAAAAATATTTGGAATGCACAATCACTCCCTGTAATACAATACACCATCATCATCAAGTCGATGAGAAGTAGTTACTTTTCCTTTCTCAAATTTCTTCTTAATTTGCATCAGATGATCATCTTCTTTCTAACGCTAAGCTATCACTCTCGCATTTGAGGTCTCATTCGAATATTCGCTAACATCTGATCCTCAAAAAAATCCAACTGCACTCGTAATTCCCGCAAAACAAACAATGACTCTACTTTATAAGTAACAAAATTATCCTCATTTCCTTTTCTGTTCAAAGCATCGACAACCATATTCGCCTTTCTGAGATGATACTCAATAGTGCAGTCATAATCTTTAAGTAACTAAATCCACCACCTCTATTTCAGGTTTAGTTCTCGCTGAGTCGTAATATCCTTGAGACTCTTATGATCTGTAAAGATCTGGAACGTCTCACCGTACAAATAATGTCGTCAAACCTTGAAAGCATGAACGATTGCAGCTAACTCCAAATTGTGAGTGGGATAGTTAGTTTTGTGCAGTCTTAACTGTCGCAAAGTATAAGCAATAACTCTACCATGCTGCAACAATACTCTGCCTAACCTTACTCTAGACGCGTCTATATAAACCACAAATCCACCTCTTTGAGTATGTAGCATCAAAACTGGAGCTTCAACTAACCTCTTCTTCAATTCTTAGAAACTCTCCTTACATTACTCATTCCAAACAAACAGAGCATTCTTTTTCATCAAAGATGTCATTGATCTAGCTATCCACCATTTTTCTTCAGTATTGAGTTCTCCTCAACTCTAAGCTGCCAATAACCAGATCTCAGGTCAATTTTAGAGAACACTGTAGACCCTCATAGCTGATCAATTAAACATATATCCGTGGGAATAGATACTTGCTCTTTATTTTTATCTTGTTCAACTAACGATAGTCGATACACAATCGCATACTACCATCCTACTTTTCTGCAAATAACACTAGTGCACCTTTATGTGATATACTTGGTCATATAAAACCTTTTTCTAATAACTCCTCTAGTTGTCTTTTTAGCTCCTACAGCTCAATAACTGCATTGATATAGTGCAATAGATATTGGAGCTACTCCTGGTACAGTCTCCATCCTGAAATAAGCCTATCACTAAGGTGGTAATCCTGGTAACTCCTCAAGAAATACCTTAGGATACTCTGATACAATCTCTACATCTCTCACCTCTAACTTAGCATGATTTAGATCACTTATAGAAGCTAAATAGGCATCACACCTCTCTCGAATCAACCTCGCAGCAAATACTGCCAAAATAAAACACGAAGTTATCACTTTTTGCTCGCCAACTAGCAATACCCTTCTATCTCCATCAACCACAACTATCACTTCTTTTGTGTAACAGTTGACTATAGCTCTATTCCTGGTTAGCGAATCCATCCATAGAATAATCCCAAAGTCAGCCCTCCTCAACACGATCAAATCAACTAAACATATTGAGTCGCCAATTCTGAGCTCATAATGCCTCAATATATGTTTAACTATCATTGTTCCTCATACTGGCATAGAAATAACAACTGTATATCCTAGATGCTCTATAATGCTTCCTATATGCTTAACCATAGACTCATTAACAAATGAACAAGTATAACACAGATCAATTAGTACTAATGTATCATAAGCAAATATGAAAATCATTCTCGTAATAACATATGGATTCTCTATAGCCTCATCTCTATTTATAGCAAACACTAAGGCCTGTGGTGCTGCCCCTATCTATTCTACTATTGCTCCACTACATCTACTAGCTACACCCCTAGAGGTTGCTCCTCCAGTAGAAGAATACCTTGTACCGTATGCACCTGTACCTTTAATGCCTCTAGTAGATGCTATAGCTTTATTCTCACCCACACTAATCTGTCTCGATACACCACCTCTCTGAGGCTCTGTCCTCTCTAGACAATTCCTGGCAAAATGACCCGTCTGCTGACAATTATAATATAAGGATCGTGTATCTCCACCAGTATAAGTAACTGTACCCCTACTTTGATAAGTAAGAGGCATGGTGGAATAACTTCTCCTACCTCCTGTTCCACCTCGAGACTGCCTACTACCTTCACCAATCCCTCTGAAAGCTCTGGTATTTGATCTTTGGCATCCTCTAGTTAAACTAGACCCAAAAACTTTCTCTCTCTTACCCTCTCACTTGTTCTCTCTCTTTTCTCCTTCAGCTGCCAACTCTTCTACCCTGATGGTAGTCTCAACTAAACTCTCATAGGTAGGCAATTTCATTACAATCCCGGTATGAACATTATACCTCAAACCCCGTCAAACCTATCTCTCCTCTTCTGATCAGTGTCTACATCCTCTGGAGCAAAACGAGACAATCTAGTAAACTTTGCCTCGTACTCTATCACTTTCATTCCTTTCTGTTTCAATGTAGAAACTCTATCTTTTCTTTGTCTAATACAGCGGAGGAGTGTACTTATCTACAAATTTGTTCAAGAAATCCTCCCAAGTTAACGTCGGAGGATCATTTTGACTGTTGGTTATAGACTCCCACCAGTTCCAAGCTACTTTCTCAAGTAAAGACGTGGGATACCTCTATTTCTAATCAGGAGTGCACCTCATACTTGTCAATATATGCTCTGTATGCCTGAGCCAGTCCTCAGCCTCTGTTGGATCAGTTGTGCCATCAAATGAATTTGCCCTCTACTTCCTAACCTCTGTAAAATTCTTGTCAATATTTAAATTCTGCTGACTCTCTGAAGCCCCCTGACTTCTCATTATTTTTTGCATCATCTCCCAGAATGGAGCATATGCAGGATCATGAAGGGGGTATAGTCATAATAGGCTATGAAAGCTACTTTGGAGGTGTTGGGGTTGACTCCTATCCCTCCACTAACTCTCTGGACTCAGTTGTGTGATCATGCGATATATCGTCTATAGTCTCCATCTATTACAGAAATCAAATTGCAAATCATATACCTTTTACCAAAACAATATGCAATGAAATCATTTAGGCACAGTCGCAGATAATTCAATCCCTGTTCTGATACCACTAAATGTGAAACTCAAAATTGTAAACCCATTAATTTGAATAATCCATATATTTAAAAATGATTTAATGCTCAAATTAAATCTGAGGAGAGAGAAAATATAATACATGCCATTATAAAACTCGGGCCAAATTTAATATCATAAAACATAAAACTGTAGAAGCTGTAGTTTTAGTTTCAAAAACAATTCAAAACCAAAAAGGCATGTATATACATTATGTACAAATGTAATGCCCTGGAAATTCGTCTATTTCCAAATTTGAACAAGGAATCATGAATGCGGTTGAAATTAAAAGAACAAATGTTTTAGTTCGAATGGAATTAAAAAGGGTGATATGAGGTATGTTTAAATGTTAAAACAAAGTTTAATCTAATGCTAATTCATGGTCAATTCATGAATAATAATGTTAGAATGGGTTAAGGATGCCTTGGTATAAGAATTGAAGGAGTTAGGTCATGAATCGGGAAATGCAAAGAAAAGAAGATGAACCAATTTGATATATGTCAAGGTTTGATTTGATGTTGATATATGTGTTAATTCAATGTTGAAATGGTGTTAATTGAGTGGATATGATGTCATATTAAGTTATAAACCTGTATGTGTAAGTATATGTATGTAAGGGAATCGGAAGGGATAAAAAATCACCAAGTATGGCAGCCTGCAATGGAGTAACGTTCATTACTCCTCCATTAATGAACGTTAATGGAAGTAACGTGACTTACCTTCAACGGTAATGAACGTTATTCTTCCCAGAAACCTGCAGGTTGCATAATGAACGTTACGTGGAGCGTAATGAACGTTATCGGGGGTCTGGACATGTCATTAAGTAGGCCGAGAACACTTCATTTCGAGATAAAAAACTCCCAAAGACCCTCAAACACTCTCCCAACAATCCTCCACCTATTCTAAGCCTTCCTAAACATCAAACCTACCAACAAATGTCGAGATTTCATCAAAGAAACACCGAATCGAGGCCCGAATCCATCCGTTCTTACCCTAGGGTTAAAAGCTACGGGAAAGGTAAGAACCTCTTGATTCATAAC
>CANYCX014267611.1:0-17515 GCA_948193385.1 Breynia disticha f. nivosa | reverse complement strand
TGGTAAATTTTGTTGATAAATTGATTGAAATGTGGTTTATATGATTATGATAAATTTGTTGACATATGGTTTATATGTTGATATGTGGTGTATATGTTGGTGGTAAAATGGTTAATTTGTTGATGGTGGCATGGTTAAATTGTTAATGATGAAATTGTTGATTATTGGTTGATATATGGTTTGTAAATTATTGAGATATTGGTTGACATACATTTTACATACCATTCGTAAACTTAGGTTCTTGGTAAAAATGAGTCATATTAAATTATAAAGAATCTAAGTGATTAAATGACGAGGGAGTGGTTTTGAAAGCAGGTTGTGCATGTGGCATACTGTAAATTAGTGCTTTAAGCACAATATTTCGGATAGTATATAAAACATACTAATCCGGGCACAGTGGATATTTGTATACAGACGTGTATATAAATGTGTCTTGGCCAATGTAGGCATATTTTGATATTTTTGATATATTGATGATACCGGTATAACCATGATACTCCTGACCAAGATCCCCCACCCAAGGTTAGTTATGAGGTCTTTAAGCAAAGAACCCCCACTCAATAATGAATTAATATCCCATTAAATAATTCGCTTCTTAGTGATTTGCTTCATGGGACCAAGATCCACTTTTGTGCGAGGGAACTTAGGTAGGAATACATCCAATCATCCTCCACCGAGATGACTCTTGGTTTCTAATGGGACTATCACTTTTGTGCGAGGGAACTTTTCATTAATTATCTAAGGCCAATGCACCGTCATAAACCGATGTTAAGTCCAAACCAACAATTAACAAGCTAACCATGACACTAATCTACCTATACTCTTTCATGGCTGCATAGAAAGTATTGATCTTAGCCCTGCCTCACAAAGAAAATCTAAAGTGCTTAGGTTTGGCATGAGCCAAGTTTTGGTGTTCGATGCCTTGACAGTTAATTATTTAGGAAGGCAATTTGCTTGACTTACTCTTTGTGGCATTAATTTCATTTTAATAACGGCTTAACATTGAAAACACAGATTCGACATTCGTATATATTGCATACATTCATCAATGTATATATATAGCATGTATAGACTAAATGAAGAAAAGAAAACGTGCAAGCATAGGACAATAAACCTATATCTATGCATGTACTATTACATAGTATAATCTTTGCGCTTTAAGTCCATCTTCAGTGGGATCTCCATCATTCACTACTTGGCTCCATGCCTGGAATCCCCTTCCTTCTAGGTCGGGCCTCTATTTTATACTAATTTCTACTCTAAGTGCTTAAACTAAGAAAATAGGCTCAATAGGCCTTTACAAACCCTTCTAATGAAATAGGCTTAGAAGGACTTTACAACCCAAAACCAGGCCCTTGAATGCTGCAAACCATTCAACAAACAAATTTGGGATAAATATACAAATTCTAGATTTTAATAATAGTATTCAATTTTAACATTGAATTTCTCATATTCTATTTTTTTTTGAACTATTCTTTTATGTTTTTGTAGGAAAACACACACTAACCACCCAAAAACTTCCATAGATACTATATATGAAATTTGTTTAATGGTCTATGTATTCATGTAAAAATCCCAACTAATTTACTAACACCCATCTGGGCCCAAGGCCAACATGCTCAAACAAGATAAAATGTTACCCTTAACACAAAAAATCCAATTTTAATTTTTAAAACCAAACTATTAAAAGAAATTGTGCCTTTGGGTCCTTGAGTTAAAACCCAATGATAGGCTTGGGTCAAGCCAAAAATCATTCATTTAATGAATTCACTCAAGCCCACAAGACAAGTACCAATTTATTTTGTGCTAAAAATAACTTTGATTTAATATTCTCTTTTACCAATTTTACGCATATAACAAAATAAGTGTAAAATCTACATAAATGCTTTTAAGTAAAACATAAATGCTTAAAATGAAATTTATACACAAAATTCCAAGCTGCCCACATCTAATTCAGTCCCTAATTTTGTAACAAAATTCATTTTGGGGTTTTTGTGAATTAGGCTAGTTCAACGAGGTCATTATTTCTATCACTAAGGCACTTAGTTTAGGGTTTTTGTGATTAGGATACTAACAAAAATGATGTAAAGTAGCATAAACATATCAAAATCATGTGTATGACCTAATTCATCCCCTCACCATTTCATAAAATCAATTTTAGGCTCACTTGATTTAAACTATGTCAAAATAGTCTTAAAACATCAAATTATGTACCTAGTTTTTCATTTTATGAAATAAACAAATGTCATTAACGTGAGCAGCCATTATTAGGATCAAATAGAAATAAAAATACTATTTTAAACCCTAATAACATGATCATATAACACAGCCCATGTAAACACCAAACTAGCTTACGATTTTAGCCAATTATGTGTTAAATTGTTATGACGACCGCTCAGATACATCTATTGGGTTTTCTAGGCTTCTAAGTAATTCGAGCAGCAGAAATAAATAAAGGAAACCAAGAAACACTACCAAGATTCACAAAAAAAATGAGATTAACAACATATATGACCTAAAGATTATAAACTAGTTCATAAAGATTGAATCTTTATGCGAAAGATCGGACCTTTAGCTCGTATCCTTGTTTAGCCGATTATTTATGATAAAGTAAGAGTAACTACAGCTTTGGAATACTCTAAAAATACCTTGAAGACACCTCCTTAGAACCACACGTGTGGTCCTTCTAAAAAACTAACACATGGGTTAAGAGAAATGTGTACTAGCATAAAGATTTTTGCAATTCACATTAGTTTTCTTCAATAAGATGAAATACTCATAAAATGAAAGGTAACACCATGATCAAACCTTATGATCAGCCCTTCAATATCGCCTTTTCTTGAATAAATATTGAAAGAATTAATTTCTTGATTCTTTCTTAGAGGATGACGACCATAGAGAGAAGAAAGAGTGAAAGAATGAATATGGTGTTTTTAAAAGCACTCTTCTTTTCTTTAAAAGGTTTTTGGACGATTTTTGTGGTTAGATTAGGATTACAATTTTGTTTTTAATTCAAAATCAAATATTCCTAATCCATCTCTCCATCCTATCCGAAGTATAGGATTTAGTTTAGGAGAATTTTATTCTCCTTTTCTCTCTCCTCTATCTTATCTTCAAAGAAGATAAACCTTCCTTATTTTTCTCAAAATGGCTTTCTCATCATGTCTTCATTTAACACATCATATCCTTAAGATTATTTTTGTCTTAAAACTATGCATGGGTTTCCAAATTTGAGCTTTCTCCATTTTAGACCCAATTACCAAAATTGGCCCAAATGGCCTATCCAACTAAACAGCCCAATTTTGACATTAGGTGAAAATCCAAAAAATACTTTTTGGTTTTCTCTTGTCCGTGTGCTATCTGTAGGAAAATTTAATAATGGTGATGAATTTAATAATCATAGGCAAACTCTAGTAAGACACTATGACCATCCCAAACTAAACAGCTGACAAGTGGTGTCCATAAGCCTATTGCAGTTCAAATTCTTTATTTGACGTCTGATATCATGATTAGCATAAGTTATGTCCCAAACATCCTTATTCTGTGATAAATCAATTTCTTAATCTCTATAATAAGATTGATAAGTTTGAATGAATGACCTAATCATTCCATTCGGGTGCGACAACACTCTTCCCAATCTTTCCTATTAAGCGACCAGTGATAGCTTCACTCATTTCCATGAGAGGGTCAATCCCTTCACTTCACTCATGCTTTCACTTATAATCCTTAGCATACCCAATCATACTCATACTCGTCGACCTTTTGTGATCACATTAGGTGTATGCCAAAGTAAATTAAAAATCACAATAAAAGGCATTGTGATTTCCAGTCTAGGTTCTATTATTAAGGTCCTCAACCTTGATACATCAAGTGTTTAATCAACATCTTTGGATAGTTTTATCATACACACACCACAGATCAATACATGAGTTAATAAAATAATCCCTCGTAATTTTTTTTGGTTAAATGCCCTCATAATTTTATTAATCTATAGTAAAAGTTACAAATAATGTATTGGGCTAGGGCTTACACTAACAAGGAATTTGGCCATAATAATCGATAGTGAGGCACGTGCAATTAAGATGAATATAATGTGTGTAAATTATATGTAAACCTAAATGAACAATGTGGTTTATTTATGGACCAAAATCCTTATGTAATTAGGTTAGGGTTTTGCAGAGGTTGAATGAGACTTATATTCTTTAGTTCTACTTTAAGTAAGAAACCAAAGAAAACATAATTCACCTATAAAACCAATCAAAATTAATTGACTTAAAATGTCCAGTAAATATTATTTTCATTCAGCAGACTAAATAATAACACGAGTGAATGGAATTTAACAACTGTTAAATTTTCGTTTATTAGTCTCATATGATCTTTTGCACTTTGATACCATAAAAAGTATAAGCTATAGGTTAAGTCATCCTTGTTCTTTATTGTGATTTTCTAGATCTAGTTTATGATACTAAAATAAAAAAAATTATTGAGCTGAACTATCAAGCAATATAGGTTTGACAAACATTACCCAGTTTACATATCAAGTGGAGTGTGATATCATCCCTCTTTCAAGGGTGACAATCCCTTCACTTCTTTATAACCCAATTACATAAAGTCTGATATAGCCAATAATATTCGTATTTTCAACCTAGTTATAGGTTCTGTCAGTTTAAGGATTCTCAAAACACCACTATAAAAATGTGTATGACTTCTTTTCTATCATGAACATTTTTATTTAAGAAAATATTGTGAACCCCAAAATTTAGAAATTTCATTTTTAAATAATTGCCGATTTTGGCAACCATTTTTTTTTCTTTTTAAAACAGGTAAGTATAAGTGAGAAAATAGTAGGAATATAATTTCCAAAGTCATTTGACAAAGACAAGGTTTTCCATACACCAAATAAGAGTTGGATATATGGAAGCAATGGAAAATATTTAAATGTGATGTCTGTAAATCCCATCTATGCTAAAACTATATAGCCATACCACACAAACGTAACTTAAAAACATGGTAGCTCAACCTTCCTCATCATCGCACTGCTTAGCCTCGCCGATCATGTTGGCTCATCACTAATATTTGTCACTCTGCACAACATTCAACATATACAAATGTGAGTATATAAAATACTCAGTAAGTGCAACCTTAGCATTGTTAAGATGAGGTGCAGAGGAACCTTTGGACAACACTGGTGTACTCGTGCAATACAATGTCTTATTTGTGCTTAAATTCCCTAATGGCTCACCATTGCCATCCCACAAACAATTCATTTAAGTTTTTTATGTACTATGGAATCATCCTAGATCACTATCTCACTTTAGATATTCATTAGTACATTACTCGGGCTAACTAGGTTTCTGGACCACATTAATAAATGTTTATCAAGACAATAACGTACGTTATTCATCAGCAACTTTCCAAAAATTCTAGACAAGAATAACATATGCGAGGATGCACTTAACATACGTTACACTCAATTAACGTATGCTATTGTCACAAATAATGTCTGTTATTGAGTTCCTGGGGCATTCTGCCCACATTATAACTCAATCTGAGACTTATGCATTTCATACAACCTCAAGGCATATCAACCAACCTTTTTAGCCTCTTAACTAACCATTTTACACTTCTTATAATCACACACAACATTCTTGAATCAACATCTCAAATACAAGAAAATCATGTACACTTCCATCATACTTTCCTTTCGTTTTAGATTACTTACAATCTAATTTTTCCATAATACATGTCATACCATCCATCTGTAGTTCTCATTAAACCATTTCATATTTTTCATAACACAAACAAGACCATATAATTTATCATTTTCACCATCAAATTCCCACACAAAACAAAAGTCCATATAGAATGCATAACTCATGCAACTTAACATGGTATACATAATAAAATCACTTCATTATGGGCCCATTTTGCAAACACAATGACATTTTCTTTCAATAACATAAAGAACACATTACCATCAATCCCAACAAATCAACACACGCACATACAAGATTTATTCCATTCATAGACACATGTCATAAACATCATTATCATCAGTAAAACACCAACCACACCATAACATACAATCATAGATTAGCTAGGTTATGATAGCATTCACATCATCACCATTTCATGAAACAAATCTCATCATTTCATTAAAGAACATAAAATATCATATGTATGCATAATGAATGCAAATGTAATGGGAATGCATCATCACCATAGTTCATACACATTCACCTCCATACAATCAACAACATGTATGCATAATGAATACAAATGTAATGCGAATGCATTCCCACACACATATGCTGTGATCTGGAGCCTTAAATTTCGTAAGAAGATACTCCACTTGATCTCTACGATTGTGGGCAAAACCCCCTTTTCACAATGTAATAGAGGCTCCACTCTCTTCTCAAGACAGTTGGGCTAATCCCTTTTGTTTCTTTTCTTTGGGCCTAGCCCAGCATCAAGCTCTCGCTCGGCATAAGCATTAGGGATAAATCCCTCTCCAATGTAACATAAAGAGGTAAGATCTTGTGTTCTCAAATATTGGGCTAATCCCCCTTTTTTCCATGTGGAAGAACAACACGCCTTCCCTTTTCACATGTGAGCTATAAGCTACTCTTTGTCTCAATACATGAATATACAACGTGTTCATGCCAATACAACAATGATATGTGTGGATACAACTCCATGCATTTCCAAATCTCATCTCAAAATTTCATAATAACACATGCACATGAATTTCCAAAACTATCATCCATATCAAAACATAAGCCAACATGCTCATACGATTAACTTGTGGCATACACCAAATGTACATCATATGTAACTCATAGCAGTTCATGATCATAACCGCAAAGGAACATTCACAACGTGCACATGGATGCTCAAACATAATTCATTATAAGCTTCATGCTTATATTCACACACATGTATAATATCATTTATAAAATGCCAACTTGCGGCAAGAAAGAACCACCACAAATCACAAGCCAAACATATCAAGTTGATTCCATCACTTGCTCATAAACACATCTCTTTTCATACTTATTTACTTTTAAGAAACTCAACAAATATGTTCAATTTCACTAACAAAAAAGTTTTATAGTGTCTTATCATCATCCTTAATAATCAAAACCAAGTCAACACACACCAATCATAACTCGTAAATTCTAAGCAAACCATACAAAACATAAGCCCCTTTACACAATTTACTTACACTCAAACCAATTCATAAAACATTGATAAAGCCATCAAGATAACCTTCTCATAACACTTTACTATTAACTTTTAGCATTCGCAACATACCGATCATAATCCACACAATTTGTAAGCAATCCATACAAATTTCTAAAGAATCACATAAAGGAATAAGCACTTTAAGTCTTTCTTTTAGCTCATTTTCATTACCATTTCATCAAAAGAAAACATTTATCATATAAGCTTAACCATACAAAGGCAAACATCTATTAGTTAGCGTAAAAAACACTTACCTCGAGTTTTCACGTACTAGATTCGGCACTAACCTATGATTCGGGTTCTGTTTGTCACCTCTTATACAAAATCTAACACATTTCACATCATAAACATTATCACACACTTAATTTCTCAATTAACTAACTGAATTCTGAAAATCCTCAAATGTTCCCATAAACCCTAAATCTTTCAATCTCCCAAAATCCTCCATTTTTCGATTAAATATTTCTACATTTAGTACCTAGGTTGAAAACCTAACAAAACCCTCCCAAATGTACCTAATTTCCTACACATTTCAACTTAAAATAAGGAATTTACCTTTTTCCTCTTTGCTCCCAAAAACCATGATGTGGAGAACTCAAATAGAAGGATTGATTCGTTGTTTTGCTACAGAAATTTACACGGTTGTAGGTTGTTTTGGTGTTTGGGAGACCTTAGAATTGGTGTTTGGTGAGAGAATGTTTGGGAGGTTGTGGGATGTTTTGTCCCGAAATGAGGTGTGTTCTTCCCTTTTTGATGACATGTTCGGACCCCCGATAACGTATGTTTATCTTACAACTAACGTACATTAGTCAAAATAAAATTCTGGGCAGTTAGGGAAGAATAAAGTACGTTATTCTCCCCATAAACATATGTTATTCATTCTAGAACAAGAATAACGTATGTTATTAAATAAATAATGTACGTTAGACTGCATTTCCAGCTCTATTTTTCGTTTCTGACTCTTTTTCTATCCCTGACATATATATTTCCATACACCCTTTCTTCCTGCTTCAATTAAACATTATTCCAACATAAAATAGACATTTTTTGGGGCATTACAAATATATACAATACATCCTCTATTTGATGTATCTATGTTTTCTTTGATCTATGATTGGTTAAAATAATCATCTCATAGAAACACATACTAGTTTTAGTTCATTGCAATTCCCATTGCCAATCAACTAGAGATGTTCAAATGTTATCCCTTTATGTTAAGATGAATCACTATCATGTGTCTTACACTAATAGTTAAACAGGACTAACATCATGGTTCATTTTATCCATTCTATATGCATAAGAATTTAAATAGATAAAATATGTTGTCTTATTTTTATCATTCTCCCATAATGGTACAAAATGTTTGTGTGAGACAACTATTTTGGACTAAGGGCTCGCACTAACATGGTTCATGTTTTAAAGTATGAGAAAATTGAAGGGATTATGTAACGCCCCAAAAATTATAAAATTCAAAACTTAAAATTTACTTGGGGGATAGAATGGAAGAAGTGTAAAATACGCCTTATAAGGATTTATTTAAATTAATATTTTGAAATAAGGGCGTTGATAGGGCCAATTATACACATTTATTCCATTTATATTAAAACGTATTTTCATTATATTTTGATAGATAAAATGCATAAATGTTAGAGTTTTCTTATGTTTATGGTTTTTATCTAGGTGCGCTCAAAAGATGGAGAATTCGTTATAATTCGGATGGAAAATGAAGCACATGAAGTAAGGCATTTTAGGAGCATAAATGAATGAGTCACTAGCTTGGTTCGAAGCACAATTCCTTGGCCGACATACGTTTTATGATCAAATCGGCAAAATGGCAGATTAATGGCTTTGATTGGGCACTCAATTGGCAGCCATTTTTCGACGGAAACCAAGTCTCGATCGAGACTCGACCAAGAGAAGGCATTGGCTCGAAAAGTCTCGATCGAGATTGGTGGAAATGAAGACACAGGCTTTGGCAGAAGATGAGTCTCGATCGAGACTCATCATGTCTCGATCGAGACTCGGCAGAGAATGAAAGAACTCGCGGACAGAAGCCAAGTCTCGATCGAGACTCATCCAAGTCTCGATCGAGACTCGTCTAAAAGGGTCAAGCAAGTCAGGCAGCAGACTAGTCTTTATCGAGACTCAAAGTGTCTCGATCAAGACTCAACTTGAACGAAGGAAAAGATGCAGCAGAATATGAGTCTCGATCGAGACTCATTGAATCTCGATCGAGACTCATTGAATCTCGATCGAGACTCACTCGTGACTCACGAAGAAATGTACCAGAATGTCCTTAAAATGAAGGTTTAAATGAGGATAAAATAGTCATTTCAAGGTGACAAAATAACATGATAGGGAATATACTCTATTATCCCATACTTTCCAGCAAAAAACGGGCATGGCAATTGGATTTAAAAGGGAAGAAAGGCAGAGAATGGGGCATGGATTCTTCCCCATTTAGGGACTTTTGGTGGACTTGGAGGAGAGCATTTTTCTGGAGAAAGGAGGAAGAAAGCTGGGAGTTTTTCCTCTCTCCCTTTGAAGGTTATGTCTTCTTTTAGTTCCTTTGTTTTATTTTATATCTATCCATGTTACGCTAGACATTTTGTTGGGTTTTCTATGATGTAAATGGTTGAACTATGTTTGGTTGATTTGATGGATATTTTCAGGATTGTTATTCATTGATTTGAATGCTTAAATGAATGTCTATTTGATTGTACTTATTGAATGGATAATTGAATGGATGATTGTGATTGATTGTTAGTAGTGACTCTATGCCGGAATTGCGAAAGCCGAGGTTTAGGGAGGGCTAAATCATTAATTGAATCTATGACGAAAAATCCTTGGAAGTGACATACTAGGATTAGATATTCATGGATGTTGATTAATCGATGGCATCTTAGGAACAATTGATTGCATTTATTTGTTGATTATTCGTTGTTGGTAGTCTTAATCCGGAGGTGCGAAAGCCTAGGATTATGAAGGCTAAATCAAATAGAGTTAGGGCTTATTTGGATAGAAATATACCAAATGAACTTGATGTGTTCGATGAAATGCCAAAGAGAATATGCCCTTTTCTTGTTTAGTGTATCACGAGAGTAGAACACTTGCGAGTTTTAAGGACGCAATTCTGAGCATCTCGAAAGGGACTCTTAATTGACGATAGCGCGAGAACACCATCGTTAGCCTCAAACCATTAATTAACCGAACTTATTCGCTATTGAAATCTAAGGAAACACAACACTTTTATTTTATCTTTGAGTCTTTATCTTACTTGCTCATATTTATATTTCTTTGTTCAATCAAAAAACCCAAAATCCAATTTACGTTTATCGCTTGCCTTTATTTTATTGCTAGCACCGAATCGATTTAAATACAACGTTCCCTGTGAGATTCGATCCCGAGGGTACACTTCTGCAGTAAAACTACACCGATCTAGTGCGCTTGCTAGAACCCAGTCAGGCATATTATAAAGGGTTAAATGTTACGAATTTTGAATTAGTCTAGATTAAAAATAAAATAAAATAAAACAAAACCTACATAAAATAAATGTAAGCGTCTGATTTATTTTCGTATAAATGTAAAGTTTACGAAATGTGCAAAATGTAATAACAATATGGGGACAAGGGTATTTTAGACATTAACCCTATTAGGTCTAAACCTAAAATCCCTATAACCGTAATTTCTTTGCCCTCCCTCCAAACCCCACAGCCTCCTCCTTATCTTGCAAACTTTCCATCTTCCTCTCTCTCATGCTCACCTCTCTCCCTCCGCGCCATCTCCTTTCCTCTGGTTTTCCCTCTCTCACAGCCACCGTTGCCTCTCCGGCCTCTACTCTCCAAGTCGTAACCACCATCCACCATGCACAGCCTTGAACGCATCACGCGCATCCTTTCTCCTCGAGTCATCCCCACCTTTTCGTATTTTCTAGCCATCACGGCCTTTTGCCATAAGGCCGCTGCATGGCAGACACTTTCAGCCGTCACCACCACACACCGTGCACGCCCTCCACTCGTCGACACCCTCTATCGCACGCCCCTGCCATATGGTTGTCCTCCTTTTAAGGAAAGAATGGTGGGATCCTTGTTAAACTCATATAACTGCTCGTGGTTTTTATAAAGAGACTAATTTTTATAGTTATTTTGGTTAATTTCTGATTAGAGGATGAAGGAGGGGTGAGCCAGAGTTGAGAATGTCGTTTCATGTGGGTGGTGCTCGAAAAACTTTGAATTCATTAAGAATATGTTTATACTTGATTAATCTCTTTGTTGTACTTGTTTGTTGTACTTGTGGGTGTGGTAGTAGTGGTGAAATGGATAATTGATTGAGATTTGGTTTAGAGGGTATTAAAATGTTGTGAAAAGAGATTTTTGATTGTTTGGGAATCTGATTGTTTAGGAATATTATAATTTAAGTGAGGTTTATTGTCGATTTTGTTAGGGGAATTGATTCAGTGGAAATCAAATTCTTAAGATTAAACCAAAACTTTACAAAAATTGTTAGTAATTTTTTAGGTGAGGTTTAAATTTAATAAATGGTAAAATGTTAAAGTCCGGTTGAAAGTTTGCTAACACACTCACATTAAAATAAATATAACATACAAATACCTTTCATTACTAATTACAAATTCACAAAGCTTTACAAAACTGATTAGGGTTATATAGGAAAAGAAACTACACTGATTCCATTTCGTACATAACCCTACAAAATGAATGTTTACAACATAATATCAAATACAAGAGTTTTGAAGGTAAGGAGAAAGAAACCATAGTGCATAGCCCACCTCAGTTTCTTCGATCAACATTCAGAGTCGGAGCGCCCCAAAGCTTTACACCTTCTCGTACCCAAAATGTACCGTTAATTCCCTGCCCACACGGTAGGTATAAAATACCATGAGTCGCGGGACCCAATAAGCAATACTTACCGACATGGACAACCATTCACAATTTATTTATTAATACTCAAATCAATTCACATTGTAAGTAAAATCTTAGTTAAATTTCTATCCTTATATTCATATCTCATAAGATAACATATACACTCAAAACATTTAACATATGGATTTTTTTAAACAACAAACAAGCAACACTCAGAGATCCTCAAGGTCTCATCCTAGACTACACGATGTGGTATGGAAGTATGCGTGGTCGCTACCACTGCGCGTAGTCTGGGTGTAGACAAATGCGTAGTTGGCTGCAAAGTACGCGTGATCATGGAAAGCGCACGTACTCTGCTGCCACCTCGCATGGATCCCAGATCCTCTGACAAAAACTCAAAACCATATCATATGTTACAAGACTCATTCATTCCTTCAAACTTGGACATCACAACAACCAAACCAACTTAATTCATCACACAAACATGTTTCAACACTCACCAAATCACCATCAAACATGTCAAATTATACAACGTGGCTTATTCCACCATAATCAACCTTCAATTTCATACCAACAATCACAAATCTCCATCTACAAAACAATTCAACATAGGTTCATTTCAACTCCAACATATATGAGGATAATGATGTGAACGTATGGCCTGTAATGCAGACTTATATGATCATTCATAAATTTTCAATTTGGTTTTAATTTACGCCCTGTTTTGGCCAATAAGTTTATGTTTGCAAACGGGCTGTTCGGCTGGGAGTTTTGGTTATAAAAATTGGATATCCCCATTTACGCCCTCTTTTGGCCCTATTATTGCCCTGTTTTGGCCTGACACATTTGCACACACGTCTGTGTATCGAATATTCAACCAATGTGCCCGGTGTAGCATGTTTTATATATTACCCATAATATTGTGCACTAAGCACCAAATCTTGCACAGTAAATGCCATAACCATTCCCTCGTCAATTCTTTTGCTCACTAAGAGCCTTTATTCTTTAAGTTTCATATGCTCACTAAGAGTCCAAATGCATGAATGCAACATGTATACTCTATGTCACCAACCATACTCTTAATCCATCCAACATACCATACTTTAGAATTCAAGATGAAATTCAATCATCCATTATCATACCAAATCAACATTTCAATTCATATAAACCAATATTCTGAGCACCAAAACACCACATTCATATCAATTATAACCTTAATAGCAGTCTAGCATAATGAATCACACAAGATTCTATAAACCAACTAACATTTGAACCAATTGTACCAATATGTACATGTTTAGAACAACAACACTTAAAGAACACACCCTCACTAACAATAGGTATTCACATCCGAGGAACTTATCATATGTCATCATACATTCCAAACTAACACATTAACAAGCTAACATAATATACTCACAATCAATCTTAACGTCAAACCAAACCGCAATCATATAACCGCAATCCCCACCTGTATCACTATGAAGCCACCATCTTATCATATGGTTTTAAAGACGGCTTTACGGGTCGAGGAGCTTTTGGCTGAGGAGGACCGCATGGAGGAGAAACGAAAGAAGAGATCTGGTGGTTCTAGCGCTACTAGAGTGCAGAAGAAGGCAGAGTTCAAGCCTCCTAAGAGTACTAGTAGAGGAGGCCGCAGACAGAGTAGTGGATCTGTGAGTAGGGGAGTCATTCATATAGACCCTCAATTACTGGACAGCAGAGTACCAGAGGGCGTACTGGTGGGGACTCTTGCCAGTTGTGTTTTTATTGTAACAAGCTCGGACTTATTGTTAGATATTGCTATAAGAAGGCCAAAGATGAGAGGATAGCTATATCGTGGTAGAGTAGCATGGGCGATAACTACCACCGGCAAAGGCCGAGGTAGAGGAGGGAGGACCACGAGCATTTCTTTGAGAGGCGGAGGAGCTTGTTTGTTTGTAGCTCTGTCTCAAGCACGTGTCTATGTTATGACACGTTATGAGGCAACAGCCAATCCTGATATGATTAGTGGTACAATATATATATTTATGCACATGATACATTGGTGTTAATTGACCCTGGATCTATCTGTTCTTTTTGTGAGTGAGTTAGTTGTAAAGCAGCTTTAGAGTAGTGTAGAGTCTTTGGGGTATGTAGTAGCCATATCGATGCCATTTGGGGGTATAGTCATGGTGGACAAATTGTTGAAAAACTGCGAGTTAAAGATTGGGTAGCTGAGTTACGTTGTAGATTTGATAGTGTTGAGGATGACAGAGTTTGGAGTGATATTAGGCGTGGACTGGTTGTCCAAAAATAGAGCCGTTGTGGATTGTTATGGGAAGGAGGTGGTGGTGGAAGTTGATGGCGAGAAGAGGGTGTTGCTTGTAGGTGAGCAGATGGTTATACCTTCCTGTTTGGTTTATACAACAATGGCTGCAAGTCTAATCAGAGATGGGTGTAAAGCCTATTTGGTATGTGTGACCGATTTACAACAGAAAAAGTTAAGAGTTGAGGATGTTGAGCTGGTGAGAGAGTATTTAGAGGTGTTTTAAGGTGAGTTTACAGGTTTACCGTTGTAGAGAGAAATCGACTTTGAGATTGAGATAGTGTCGGGAGCAGCACCAATCTTGGTATATCTATATAGGATGGCAGCAGTGAAGTTGCAATAATTGAAAAGACACTTGGAAGAACTTCTCGAGAAAGGATTTATCAGCCAGAGTGTGTCTCCGTGTTGTGCAGCGATATTATTTGTGCGATTGTGTATAGACTATCGGTAGTTAAACAAGTTGATTATGAAGAAAAAAATTTCCACTGCCGAGGATTGATGACTTGATAGACCAGTTGAGGGGAGCCACTATGTTTTCTAAGATTGATTTGAGGTCGGGGTACTAGTAGTTGCAGGTGGAGGAGAGCTCCGTTCCTAAGACCGTATTTAGGACTTGGTACCACCACTTTGAGTTCAGAGTGATGCTGTTCGGATTGACTAACGCACCAGTAGCCTTTATAGCCCAAATGAATAAGATCTTACAGCTGTACTTCGATCGATTTGTAGTTGTGTTCATAGATGACGTGTTTATTTATTCCAAAGATCGGACAGACCACGAGGGACATCTTAGAGAGGTGTTGGAGATTTTTAGAGAAAAGTAGTTATACGCAAAGTTCGAGAAGTTCGAATTTTGGATGAAAGAAGTAGTATTTTTTGGGAATGTGATTTTGGTCGAGGGTGTGATGCCAGACCTAAGTAAAATTAAGCAGTTCAAGAGTGGGAGGCTCCTAGGAATGTAAGAAAGCTGCATAGTTTCTTGGGCTTAGCTGGCTATTATAGAAGACTCATAATTGATTTCTCCAAGTTAGCAAGATCAATGACCAATCTTCTGCAGAAAAACACTCCATTCATTTGGAATGAGCATTGTCAGGAGAGTTTTCAAAAGTTTAAGAGGAGATTAGTGGAGGCCCAAGTGTTAGTATTACCGACAGATGGTGGAGGATTTGTGGTGTATACTGACGCTTTTAACACGCGACTAGGAGGAGTATTGATGTGGAATGAGAGGGTAATTTCATATACTTCTTGGCAGCTGAGGCAGCATGAAGTTAATTACCCGACCCATGATTTGGAGCTAGCATTTATTATTCACGCCTTGAAGGTGCTGAGGCACTAACTGTACTATAAAACCTTTTAAATTTTCACCAATCACAAGAGCCTTAAATATATTACCATGCAGTGGGAATTGAACTTGAGGCAGAGGAGATGGATAGAGCTCCTAAAGGACTATGATTGCACTATTGATTACTACCTGGGTAAGGCAAATGTAAGTCACGGATGCGTTGAGCCAGAAGGGTAGAGATGATGAGGATTTAGTGACTTACCGGGCAGAGTCATTATTTGCATTAAAGGAGTTGAGAGTTCAGCTCTATGTTGTTGAGGGGGAGATGTTAGCAAACATCCAAGTTTCACCCCATATGAGAGATCTGATAGTAGTAAGACAGAAAGAAAATGAGTACTTAATAAAGATAAAGAGAAAAGTCGAGAAAGGGAAAACAACTAACCCACACAGATTAGACAATGTGGGAGTACTTTACTATAGGGGACAATTGTGTGTTCCTAACTTATTTGAGATTAAGGAAGTTCTGATGTCAGAGGAACATTCTTCCCTATACTCGATGAATCCAGGCAACACTAAGATGTATAGAGACATGAAGGAGATGTATTGGTAGGTAAATATAAAGAGGGAGATTGCTGAGTTCGTGGCTTGATGTTTGCCTTGCAAGTAAATCAAGGTAGAAAATCAGGCTCTAATAGGAAAAATGAGGCCTTTGGAGATTCTCGAGTGGAAAAGGGAAAAGATTACTATGGACTTCACTATGGGGTTACCGAGGACGTTTAGGCGACATGATGTCTTGTGGGTTATAGTAGACAGATTGACAAAATCTACACACTTCTTGGCGATTCGACAGGATGACACTTTAGAAAAGCTGGCAAGCTTGTATGTTGCGAATATAGTGAGGTTGCATGGTGTTCCTACGTCCATTGTATTGGATAGAGATATGCAGTTCACTTCACAGTTTTAGAGGAGTTTATAAGACGCGATGAGCACCAGATTGCGGTTTAGTACCGTATTTCATCCTCAGACTTATGGTCAGTGTACCGCCCCGAAATTTTCGTCAAATGTCGTATTTTGAATAAAATATTAAAATAATATACGAAGAAAATACAGGAAAATTTTGCGCAAATTATTTAAATAATTAATTAGGAGGAATTAATTGAATTTATAATAAGGGAGACTTAGAAAAAATTATAAAGATTGTGAATTTCAAAAATTTAGAAATTCGGAAATTATTTTTGGTCGAGCTAAAATAAATTACGAAGCAAAGTGGACCTAAGCCAACTTAAAAATCAAATTTTCCACCTTATCACTCCACTCATATGACACCATTACCACATCGTTCTCCACTTTCCATTTTCTTCTACTTTCCTTCTTCCACTTACTATCTCCACCAAACCCCACTAATCAACTTCATCTTCTTCCTCCTCTCCGCTCTATCTTCATCTTCTTCCTCATTCACCATTAAATCTCCATCAAAAATTCTGAAGTAAAAGAGGGTTCCAAACTTCCATTTTTACTTGAATCAAGGTAAGATTTTCCATTCCTCTTTGTAAATCCCGTTTTTCTTTGGAATCCTAAATTAAAATTATCATAACTCTTTTGATTAAGCTCCGATTTGAGTAAATAAGGACTCGTTGAAAAGCTTAACATGTCTACTATCTAGTAGTGACAATATTTGTTGTTAAAACATGAATTAGGCACACGAAAATCTGAGGGAAAGAGGCTGCCCTGCAAGTGACGAATTTGGAGTTTCGTACAAGCGGGAATTTATTGCGTTTTGACACTTGAGTAAGTTTATTTGAG